>JAUZNC010004451.1:15025-60688 GCA_034780395.1 Vannuccia rotundouncinata | reverse complement strand
AATTTGTCTTCTTCTCTCGACCAATCAGAATCGTGGTCTGGATATACATATTCCATACTACTTATATGAATGAAATATAAAGTAGCAAAATTGCACAAGACTCCTAAAGCTTCTAAATTAAATAACAATAAAATTAAAGCAAAATTTTACAATAATTTGTTTAACAATTTTTGATATATTTTTTATTTCTATAATAAAAGGAAAATAGGTATTACATCAAAGGTACAAAAGAGTACTTTTGTGAGTACTCACAGTGAGTAGTTACCCTAATCAATTAAATGATGTAAAAAGCAAAATCTTCAGGTTCAAAAATAAACTTTTCTAAATATTTTCGTTTTTTAGAAGGGACCTTGTGGATTTTGCTGATTTGTCTCCAGGATTTGTTCAGTTGAACAAGACAGATTATAACATTGGGTGACTATTATTACATCTTTCTGATTTACTATACCACTTATAACTCGAAGCAAAAAAATCCTGAGTGAATAATTTTGGTAAGAAGAGATATCGAACCAAATAATAAAAAAGAAATGTATTTCGCCATTTAGTTCATTCCGAAGGTGTCATCTCATATCATCTCAAATCACCTAGTCTTATTTCGTCTGGTCTTATTTCGCCTATGGCATAAATGTGGCATTTCGCCTATGGTCTAAATAAAAGGTGAAGTAAAATTGGATTGAGTAGTAGTCATCATACAAAAATGAAAGACTATAAAACTATAAATGTTTATGCCTAACCAAGCCTTGTTTCAAGGCACCGTCAACAGCACCTGTGTACATCTGCATTTCATTGTTTAATAAGCGTGTCTTCAGCCGGACGAGTCCGTCTGTCACAGCTTGGTAAGCTCGTCGCTGCGCAGCCGGTGGTTCTCCTCCAGCTTGCAGAAGTCGGAACTGTTGTTCAACTTTTTGTTATGTTTTCTTGAAGTATCTCAATCAGTCTGTAGATGTTTGGATGCGGCCGTCCCAACTCACGATGATCACGCAGTACCAAGCTTCTAAGTGATTGTTCGTTTTGTAACCTTCCAAGTTCTCAAATTGATTCCACAGTTGCATTGGAAAAAAGTGCTGTAAGATTTTCGATCCATATTTCCGTCATGTAGTCCATCAACTGCGTTGCTGTTGCATCATTAACCTCATTCATGGCAGCGGGATTTTGTAGTTCCAACAAAAATTTGTAAAATTCCTGTTACGCCGAGAATAAAACCACACCCCATATTCCGGGAATAAGATCGGTTTTCCAAAATAAATCAACCCAAATAATTCCACAAGGAAAATGATTGATACCAAGGTTATGTGTGTAGTGCCGATCAAAATATGAAGTCTTGGTTACTTGATAGTGGTTGTTACCATTTGTATTCCTGTAAAATGCACGAGAATTGAAGAAAATATTTACATAACTCTTCATTTATAAATGGTAGTTTTTTAATTTGGTAACTGTAGAAGTAGTTTTTCGCTTTAATAATTAATAGTTTGTAGCTATAGAAATATCGACCCATTTGAGCCTTATATTCTATTTAAATCCTAATTAATAGTCCTCATAAAACAATACAATTTTGTAGTGGTATCAGCAAGGGTATCTTTTTATAGGAAATGCTCAAGATCAATTTTAATGGTCTTTGATAATTTAATTATGTTGAATTATGTTGAATTATGTTTAATATTATAAATACTTTGAAGTTTCCCTTCATATGCGCAGCCGATCATTTATATTTTTGTAGAAGATTATTCAACGCATGCAATATATTGTCTCTGTAATAAAGGATATTTAGGAATTAGTAAGAATGTGTACTTTTGTAATATGTAATCTTTTCCGTTTATTTGAAGCAGCGAAGTTCTATTCAATGTCGCAACAAAATTCCTTTGCACGGGAATTTAGCAATGCAATGTTCTTTTAACTCGAAAGCTTTCTATATCTGTATGTTGATGTTGATGTTATATGTAGGGCAACGGCTTATTATTATCAAGAGTTGTGTTCACCTATAATCGTTTTACCTAGGAAAAAGCTTCTACGCTGAGTCAGTCTAATCTTCACGATGATGCCGCAGCCAGAATAGCACAGCAAGATAAAATCAGGATCATTCAATCACATGAAAATGGGGAAGATTACGTGGAAGTGGCCTGAGTCTTGAGGATGAAGAGAGGTACCGCATGGTCAATCATTCGACATCTCCAAATACACGATGTTGTCGTTTGTTTGTTTGTTTATTGGCGACACGTCATTGCCAGGCCAGGCCCAGCCGCGCAAACATTACAACCGCCACAGGGTTTTCCAGGAACACGTATAATGGGAGACTTGGGTCGCCAAAGATCCTGGCTCTCGTCTGGGCCAAAGCGTGGAGGTTAGAAAGTGGTGGGTCGTGAATGGCCCTCTTGAAAAAGGCTATGATGGAGGTACAAGAGATGGATGGGTCAGGTGGGAGGTCAAGTCAGAGTCCGCTGCCTTAGCAACGGCGTCAGCCAGTTCATTTCCGGGCAGGCTACAGTGCCTAGGGACCCACAGCATGAGGACCCTGGTGTGAATCGTCCTTAGGACGTCTTGGAGAGTTTGGAGGTCCGGTGTAGCAAACGAGGAGCCAGCGGAGAGTATTCTGATGGCCTCCTCCCTGTCGGAGCAGATGCGGACTGGGCCCTGTGGCTGGTTGGCCTGGATCCCCTCGATAGGCAGCGGCAGGGCCTAAAGCTCGGTCTCGTAGGAGCAGGTGATGCTCCGAAGGGGGACAACACGGATCCTCGAGAGAGGTTTTGACGAAGCCTCCCTGAACCCGCTGAGACTCCCGCAGAGATAGACCCGCTTTTACGGAGAAAACACGCGCGCCAGCGGACAAATCGCACCGGGATCCCGATATCAAGGGGGCCGAGCAGCTCTGCTCGCCACACGCGGTCATAGGGCTTGAAGTAATCCAGGAGCACCAGGACGGTGCGCTCTGCTGGGCGAACTTTAAACCCTTAGTGATCTCCTAAGAGAGCAGGAGCGTCTGGTCCTCGGTGCTGCGACGTTTGCGGAAGCCGTCCTGAACCAGAGGGAACGGTACAAGACCAGGACATCCCAATAGACTTCTAAACAGTTAAAAGCGACCTTCTCGACACAAGCATACAAGCCATGATATAAAAAACAAGAAGCCCGACCAACTACAGGTAGTTCAGCAGACTGACACTGGAGAATAGTGGGAAGAAGGAACTTTCAAGGAAGACCGCAAACAGCTCTGCAGACGCAAATACACCACCATCACACAACTGAGGACGGCGAAATTCAACCATGGGAAAAATTAAGGGGGACGGATCCACTCAATGTAAAAACTGCGAGGAGGACGAATCAGCGGAACCCCTACTCCTCAAAGCTCGCTCCAAACATCTGGGCAGCCCCAACCCTTTTCCAGAAACCCTCCAAGATAACCCGAATCGTATTATCGAATTCGTGAGAGAAATTGGCCGCCCTGCAATATAGCGGGGTTGAAGAAAAAGAAGCCTGCCTGGTCGTTTGAGATCAGCCCGCGGTCCTCAGCTAGATGATAAAGCATTCTGGCTACCATGAGTTCCATGGTATTGGCCAAGCGGAGGTGAAGTTGACTGGGCGGAATGACTCAACTGAGCCAGCAGGCTTACACGTTTTTAGCAGGGGAACGATCATGGTATCCCGCCACAACTGAGGGCAGAACCCGAGCCTCCACGAGGCGTTAACGCACTCGAGCAGCAGAGCGTGAGCGCGATCTCCGAGGGCCTTGAGGAAGTGGGCGGAGATCTGGTCTGGTCCTGAAGCTCCCTTACTACTCATCGCCTAAATGGCCGCATCTAGCTCGTCTCCGGAAAACGGGCAGTAGCACTCCTCGTCCGCGTCTACCGCTGACAGCCGTTTTCGAACTTTTTTTTGTGACAAATAACTTCACACCTGGTGCAGGCCAACGTTAGACCTGATAGCGACCCAGAGAGCATAGCAAGACGGCCCCGGGTTGAGCTCCACATCTCCAGCCTGAAGTAAAAGATGCCGGAGTTCGTTAGCAAGATTCACGCCCCGGGTGTGTAGAACCTGGCTTGTCTTCGGAAGGCCCCACCTCTGTCCGGACCGTTGGCCCGTGGCTGGTGGTGCCGGAAAGCGGGCATCTTCGTCGTCCCGCTGAGGACTTCTTCGGCGCGCAAGGACCCGCGAGGGCCCTCTGAGTATTGATGTTCTAACTCCAGTTAAAACAATTGCGTTGTACAGGAAAACCACAACATACTCCCAAGTTGCCATTAGCAAGAGTACATTATTCAGTATCATGCGTGAATGGATCTTATCAATAGAGTCCGTGAATGTATTCGTGTATTTAATTTTTTTTTCAAAATTTATGTTGTTGCATTTATGTATTTTCATTTCAGTTTAGTTTATTTGTTTCATAACAAAATGTAACATCTCCAGTACATCTGTTTTAAATAGCCAAATTAATAACCATATTTTATTGCATTTTAAAAATACATTAATTCAAGTTAAGAAAGATTTAGAGTCAGTGAATATGGGGTTACATTTTATATTTGAAATGTAAACGCCTTAATTGATAATTATCCTCACTTGTAAAACGCAAAAAATCACAGTGTGATCTGATTTTTGCCGCTTTTGAAACGTTATCTCTGAATTGGTATTGTTAAATTACGTGTGTTTATTACTGATTGAACTGCGCCGCACTGTGGCTCTTAAGCCGCTTTTGAAATGTAATCGCCCCTATATTACTCTGAAATTTAACGTAGTTGGATGATAAAACCTGTAAAATCTCATAAAAAGAAACTCAATTAATGTTGCAGATAAATAATGTACATATAAAACATGAATACATCTATGGAGATGTCATAGTGTTTCTGATTTCTGATAAATTTATATTTTGCATCATACTTTATTTGGATAGCATTACATATTTAAATTTAATTACATAATAATCTTTAAAAAAGATTTTGAGCAGTTATATTCATGTCATCGATTACTGCGTGCGACAAAATAATTTAAAATTTTAATTAGAAATTAAAGTATTTTTGTATAAGAAGGGTTTGTTATTTAACAATTCATGATGTTAACGTATTATTTATAAAACTAAAAGTAAAATAATTTTTTATTTAAAACACTCTTTGTATAAAATTTCTATGGATGCAAGAATACCAAACGTTTTGGTACTAGTCGTTATTCAGTAATGATTTAAAGATATAAAACATGTTGAATAATAATAATATATTTATTAAAGAAATTGAGCTTTAATATCTTTGAAAAATATTTTATACATAAAAATAAAAATTCATCATTAACTATCATTTTAAGAAAGAAACATTCAGATGACTTTATTAACTTAACAAGCTTTTTTATGACTATTTTACACAAAAACTTTATTCATCTTTCAGATTAATTGATTTTAAACTTTAGATAATATATCTAGTCGTTTCAATAAATTCAATTTTTTAAATTAATAAATATAAACTTGATAAATACATTTTGGGGTTGGGAAATCAAACCACACTATTGGCGGATCTAGGATTTTAAAGAATGGGGTGGGGTGGCTAGATATTTTTTCCGAATAAATACTTTGTTTTCCAATTTTCAGAATAATTATTTACTTTTTTTTTTTACTAACTATATTTTTAAAATCCCAATAATTTTATTGTGTTAGAAAAAATGTATTTGACACAAAATTAATATTCATATATATATATCATTTTATGGACTATATATTTATCGCAATGATTATTATTATCTTTATGGCAGTTTTGCCTTAATGCTATATGTCACAAGTGTTCAAAGTAATTCGATTCATTCGTATACTTATTAGAGGGTGTCTATTATACGTTATAAGGCAAATTCAGTTCTTGCATTCATTCCATCTACGTAATAGTTCACACTTAAAAGACAATTTTTGAGGTAGAATTGATAAATTTATTAAAGTAAATTATGAATTTCCGAATTTTGAGTCCCCTCGCATTTGCATCTACACACCATTCAAACTTTAGGGATATATTCGATTAATTTCGGAATATTAAACATTTTGTTTGAAAATATAAAAATAATTGGTGTGAAAATTATAACTTGCTTTTAAATCTTAGTAAAATGTGCTCCTTATAAAGTATAGCATAATAATATCTGTTATATTTAGTATAAATGGATAGAGATTTTAATATTAACAAATAGATTTCATGATGCAAATTATTTCATAAATCAGAGTTTGGAAACAGCCTGAACTGTGACAGAAAAGTTTTTGATTAAAACACTGCATATTAAGAGGTTCACTGTGTCATTATATATTAGTTTACCTTTGAAAGAAACTAATTAAAGATTATTAAAACACAACTGGTATGTGTAAAGTAGATATGTATTGTATTATAATCAAGTATGAGCATTATACGTGTCAATCCATAAGATACAAATAACTCTATGATAGCCGTTATATAATTAATGTTAGGACTATATACTGTTAATATGTAAGTAATTAATCTTATGGACAATGCAAAATATAGTGCACACTGGGTTATGTAAGTGCATTGTGTCAGGAATGGAAACCTCACCGTACATAAGTACCTCATTAAAATAAACAGTCCTTTAAATTAACCGTTGGCTTTGCTGTTGCTTAGAAGCAAAACTATTTACACGAAAAACGATAAATAAAAATGGAGACGGAGTTGCCTTCGATAATATCCAGTCAACATTCTCCTTCTAATTCGAATGTAGGTTCAAGACGAGAAAGTCAGGACTGTTTCACCAAACTTCCAACAATTCCTCTTAACAGTGAGTGAGAAAATAAATGTTAATTAAGTAAGAAAATAAATTAATTAAGTAAAAAAATTAAGTAAGAAAATAATTATTTGTAACATTATGCGCAAAATTGTTTACTATTATTTCAATTTTATTCATAGTAACGTAATTTGTAATTCATTTTTATATTTGATTTTTTATTGACAGCATGTGATGTTACACAGTCTGGTCAGTCTTTGGTGAGTATTTTAAATTAATTTTATGGATATTTTTATAATTAATATTCCATGCATGTGCAAACAAGTATTTTTATTTTTATATGAAGACAAACTTATATTTATTAGGATTTAATTATTTGAAAAGCATAATAATATTGATTATACCTACTATTCACTTTACCACGCTATATAGATTGATCTAGCTAGGTTGCGTACAGACGTGGTATATAATCTACGATAGATTAAATATGTTTGGAGTTTTTATAAATGCAAGGTATTAATCATTGTGTGTTATTTGATTGTTTATATTATTTACAATTTCTCTCTTTTTAGAAAACTCGACGTCCTAATTTAGGAATATCTCCTTATGAAATGAAGGCTGGTGATCCATTGAAATATTTTATTGCAGGTCAGAGAATTTTTAATATAAAAAAATCTATATTTCAACAAAATTATAAAATCGTTTTTAAAAGTGAATTTATTTTATATTCTATAGTATGGAATATACTCTTTTAATTTTCTTATAAAATCTTTCAAATTCGGTGACTTCTTTGAGGGTTACTCTCCCAGACCCCCATGACTAATCCAGGCTATACCGCCTATATTATAGTTAAATAGATAATATTATTGTTAAATATTAAAAAATTTTGAATAATAGATTTAAAACAATGTTTTGTATTAATTAAAAATTGAAAAATTAAATAATTTGTCAAATTAAATATTAATATATAATTATTAATATCAACAGTGCCTAATAATGTTTATAATCGTATTTATTCTGATTTTTAGTTCCTGCAAAAAATTGACAAAAAATTTCTTTATAACAGTTTTTTTTATATCATCAATCATTTATCATTTTATAACAAAATTTATTACTTTATTACAAAATTAACCTCCCATAATATAGACTTTTTAAAAAGTAATTTACACTTTCTTTTGTTTTCATTTAGTAAAATTTTAAATATTTTCCCAGCGCAATAATAAATTCAATAACAATTAAAAAAAATTAAATGACCTATTGTCTTCACAAATTGCTTAAGCACCATAATCGATTTTAATATCGATTTTATAGGCTACAGAGGATACGTTCCCGGCTGTCGGTTCCTCACCGGCTCCACCTACTCCAACTTGACACGCGAGGCTCTCAATGACTTCTACTACGCTCAGAAATACGTCAAGGAAAAGGAGAAGACTCGATTCTCCTACTCACAACCTGTTGCTCCTCCAATACCTCGAGAGGGCAGCAATATGAGAGACAGTCCGCGAATATATCCCGTTACTTCTGGAATGATCCCCAGATACTCGGGCCATATTCCTGGTAAGCCTACGCTTATAAAAAAACTAAAATGTCTCTTTGGGTTAAAAAAGTACGAACTGGATAATTTTGAATTACAATTACAATTTGAATAAGAATTTGTTTTATATGTTTCTATAAACCAATTAATATCAACTACTTTTCGCTTTTGTGAAAAAATAAATTTATTAATAAAATCTTTATCATGAAATAATAATATAGATTTACCAGAAAGACGAATTTATTTATAATGGAAAAATAAAATATAAATATTTGAATATGTAATTTTAATCTCTTTTTGATTGGTGATTGTATCAACGTATTATAGAAAAAATATTTTTTTAAGAACTGATCAGTTGTTTAGTGTTTATTATACAAAAGGTTATAAATCATCTTCGTAGAAATCTACATGGATCATGTTGTAATTTTGCTGTTCAAAAACTAATTAATATAAGATTGGTAAATCTATATTTAAAGATTATAGAATTTATTTAATTATGTCTAATATTGTCTATATTTAAAAGTAAACTCCTTCCCTTTAAATTTAAAATAATTAATTTATGAATATTCTAAAATATATAATTTCAATAATAACCATTTTAAAATAACTGTCATAAGGCACACTCAACTACAAACGTTGCGTCATAAGGCACACTCAACTATAAATGTTGCGTCATAAAGGCACACTCAACTACAAACGTTGCGTCATAAGGCACACCCAACTACAAACGTTGCGTCATAAAGGCACACTCAACTACAAATGTTGCGTCATAAAGGCACACTCAACTACAAATGTTGCGTCATAAAGGCACACTCAACTACAAACGTTGCGTCATAAAGGCACACCAAACTACAAATGTTGCGTCATAAAGGCACACTTAACTACAAACTTTGCGTCATAAAGGCACACTTAACTACAAACGTTGCGTCATAAAAGCACACTCAACTATAAACGTTGCGTCATAAAGGCATTATTAATTAAAAAACATTTGGACACTTAGTCTTCGTCAATAAAAAAATAATAATTTTGAAATTTTACACAGTGATTTTTAATTTTACTTTTATTGTACATTTTTGTATTTTACATGTATATTTTTATTATGTATTTACTTTTAGTAGTAACGTACAAATCTTATTATTTTTACTTTAACATAAAACCTAATATTAGAAAAAATATTATATACTTACTAGAAAGGGTGTTTAAACATAGCTAAATAATCATAAGGTGTGGTCACATACCAATACAAGCACAACGCAGGTTTATAACTAATTATCAATTATGAATTGAGTCTCCACCTCTTTAGATTATATAGATCATCAATTAGTCTCCATTAAAAATAGGTACACAAAGACTTAACTCTCACAACTCTGTAGTCTTAATAGTTTGCACCAATTTACGCATTTTAAATTATAATAATGCCAAAGTTGAAACTGTAAGTATTTGATGATATTGAAATAAATGTGAGTTATGATTTAAATCTAAATTATTTTGATCGATTTATATTATAGTTTAGTGAACACTAAATCTGTTAATATTTATGGTTATGGTCATATAATCTTAAATAGAAGACGTTCATAGATATTTTTCAAATTATTAATATCTTAAACATGTTAGTACTAGACTAAATTTTACGGTTCTTTTTTATTACAAACTAATCAAAAATGAAAAATAATAAACATTTGAATACCTAAAATTCAATGAGAAAATTATATGGAAAAATATCAATTTGAATAGATTTATTAATCAAATGTGCAGTTTTATTTTTTTATATAAAATATGTTGTTGTCTTACACATTACTAGCATTACAAGCAAGTAGAACTTTATTAATTTTATATAATTATTCAAAGCATTAATTTAATTTAGTGATATTCAATGTATTACAGGACATCAATTTCGTTTGGGAAAAACTTTCGGAGCGATCACAATCAATCCAAAGAAAGCAATGCTGTCGGTATAAGTGTGAAGAAAAACAATTTCGAATATATTCAATCGAAACTTATTCATACAAAATCAATGATTTACCATTAGCCTGATTATTGGCTATTTTAAAAATCTAACCACAATTTTATTTTATTATAATATAAATATGTTATTTCAAATAAAACATTATTACGATTGTAATTAACAAATATGAAAGTGCCCTTGTTACTAAATGTAATTATTATATGTAGGTACTAAAATGTACTTAATTGACACTCTTGCTTATTAATCAATACATTTTAATTTAACATGTTTTAGAAATATCAATTACAAAGGTCACATCGTCAGCATTTGTAAGAAAGTTTTTTATCTTATGATTACACAATTCCTGATTAGAACATATTTGAATCATGTCAAATGTGTGACAGAAAAAAATATCTTGATATAATTTCCGAGAAAATAAAATATAATTATCCAAGATATAAATGAATCAACATTTTTTTGTAAATTAAATCAATTTGATTGTGCACGAGAATTTAATTTTAATTTATTAACTAGGAAAACGTTTCATTTTAAAATTAATGTACACAAAACATTATTGTTCGATGTTCAACATACAATGTCAGGGTCATCTTGCTCCATTTTTCCGATCCACAAATTTATTAATTGACGAATTTGCGAATTTGAAATGATATAATTGTACAAATTTAAATATTTAATTTTTTTAATTTGTACGAACCTTTATTAAAATTGATGCGAAAATAAATTATTATAGATAGATTACTAAATATTTCATTCATTGCCAATGTCTTAGTTGAAGCAATTAATTACAAAAACAGAACCAAAATATTTTTTAAAAATATATTTATAAAAAATAATTTAACAAATTGGTAAGTATTAGAAAAGTATAATATAAAAAGTACGGTTGAAAACAGTTACACACGTATCTAAAGAAAAGATCTATTATTCTAGCGAAGAATATCCTTTCTAAAATAAACGTGAAATAATGAACAATGCAAATGATAAAACAATGAAAATAGAAAAAGGGACGGATATATGAATTAATTATGGTTACACACAAAGAGTGTTTAGCGTTGCAGTTAATGGCCACTAAACATGCAAATACTAAAAATAAAAGAGTTAAAATCCTATTAAGACACATTGTGAAACAACCTGTCAAAGTCAAAATATGTATTAAATGATTTTAATATTACCAGGATGGTGTTTAAAATATTTTATTCAAATAATCGCAAAATTTGAAATGAAAAATTGTGTTTTGATTAAATAATCAATTTTAAAATTATTAGTAAACATAACATAATATATACTAGGTTTGACAAGAAATTTGAATATTCCTCAACAACAAAAAAAAATATTTAAATGAATCAAAAAATGATAGCTTAATGTGTCAGACGTGATATTTATATTTAAAAGGATACTTATGAAAAATCTTTGAATTTAAAAGGAAGAACAATATCAAAGTCAAATTAAATGTTTAGAAAATCATACAAACGGTTTTATCAATTCAGCTTTAGAATGCTTACTTATCTCATAATTTTTTATAAATGTTTTACATTTGGAAAGCATTCATTCTTAATTTAAAAAGCAATTGTTAGGGAGGGTCATTATAAAATTGTAAATATAATAAAGAGACAAATTTATGCCATAAAATTACTATCCAAATGTTTATCCATTAGAGGTTTGAAAATAAACGATTAAAAATATAAATAGTGTATAATATCTGTTTCTAGGAAAAGAATATTACAGTTACAATAGAATTTAGTAATACAAAAATGTTAAATTTGCATTTTTGTATAACGCACAATTTAAATATTGTTGTACGAAGCTATAAAATGTATTTCAATATGAATAATAAAAGTTACTCTAATAAGAAAGTTGCCTATAATTTCAGCCCAGTTACAATTTCATAATGTTACAACAATTAAAACCGGCAGATGGTCTAGTACCCGGCGGATGATAATTCTGCTAGTCAATAGTTCCCTTCTTTTTCATCCTCCTCATCTTCTTCTTCTGACAAAGTGGAACCAATTAATCCCTCCTCTAAAAGAGTCTCGTAAACTTTTGCGGCCTTGTCTTTAGCTCCAGGCTCTTCGGACGCCACCAACTCCGTGTCAGTGTCACCGGCACTGCAATCGTCCAAATCTTCAGAGCCGTCCTGATCCTCATCATCCTCCTCCTGATCTTCGTGTTCATCCTCTTCACCTCTTTTTTCTTTGTCTGGAATTTCTTCTGTCTCCTTTGATGAAGAAATCTTCTTGCTTTGTCCTATTGCCAATCCCGAAAGTTGTTGCTGTTGTTGTAGCAGGCTCTGCGATTTCCCATCCTTAGGAGGTTGCTTTCGACCTCGTTTTTTACGTCGCTTTTGGAGTTTCACCGGTTCATTGAAAATGGAAAAACGGTTTGGGTTGTAGAGCTTCCGTAGTCGCCATTTGTGCTCAGGGCAGTAGCTGTTCGGATAAAAACGGTCAGTAATACTTTATTTTATTACTATACTCAACTAATAATCCTATATAATCAAAATGAAATGTGTTTTATTAGCTTTTATATGAATGAGATCAATAGATTAGAAATTTTTTCAAAATATTAAAATTTTGATTAATTTTTATGTGTCTTTCTTATTGATATAAATTACATTGAAATTGCCAAAAATAGTGATACATAATTATTTATTCAATATTTAATATTTTTTTTAACTTTTAACATATTGATAATAAATGTGTTAATAACTTTAAACCCCAAATTCAAATAATTTTATTAATTATATACGTACATAGTTTATAAATATATACTTATAATGGATATATTAGATATTCTAAAATATTTCTCCCTTGTAAATTTCTTTAAATGTATATAAGAGCACAGAGCCAGAATCCTCATAAATAAAGGAGGTGGCTTTTGTGTTCACGATGAATGCCTTCATTTAATACAAGACCTTCTTATGCATCTTGTATACTCTTCGGTGTGTGCCTTCTATTATAATGTGGAACATTAACAATTATACAATTCCTGTGGGAAGTGATGCCAACAATATTCTATTATATTGAAGTCAACTCCTCTCGCGTCCTTCCTATATATGTGCCACAGCGTTGAGAGAAGATGGCGAGAGTGATAACATAAACGTATAGGTATAATAAAAATACCCAGGTAAGTATACAATAGCCTGTGTTCTTTAGGAAAAAGGAAAGGAACCAGAGATGTAAATTATGCAAAACTATAACTCTCAAAGGAAATGGTGCCTTCTGCATCTCTCAAGTGGATGCAACACGCCAAAGACGGAAGGAATTGGGGAGTGCGCATATAAACGTCAATCTTGAAGGAACTCCACAACCAGATGTGTAGCGAAAGGATTAACTCTCGGTCTAATGCAATGTCAGTGTGGGTTGCTTATTGATACTTGTAAAATAAATACTTTCAGAATATCATATCAATAATCTAATGCGGTTGATAGATAATTATTTTATCCAATTGTCTCTTTTAATCGTCTGCACGACTAATAATTAAATTACCTCACTAGGACAATATTATATTCCTATACTACAAAACAAAAATGCCATCAGCTTTTCCAAAATAATGCAGGTCAAAATCGTTTCATGCTAGTTATTTTAAAATATACAGATGAAATACAAAAACAGTAAAATGAAATTATTTTTTTTTCAAATTAATCGACAAAACTATTTCAAAAGAATCAAGAGGAATTCAACAAAAGTGTGTTTTACCTGTGTATTTTATTATGAGCCTCTCTTACACACACCCGTATTTAGTCAAAGTATAATTATAGCGGAGTAACGAATTGAATTAATTATTTATATATTTAAAATGTAAAATATACAATTTCTTTAAATATATATTATCACAAAATTTAGAATCAAATATTTTCCTCGTCTATTTGTTTGAAAACTTAAAAACATATAGCTAATTATACGTAATACATATCCTGATATTTGCATGTGACAATGTTAATGTGTTTAGGGTCCTAAAAATGTTGTAAGCAAAATAAAATGTAATTGAAAATGTAAAAAAATTTATAAAAGATATTTTATCTTAATTATTATAATATATAATATATACAACATATAATAAAATACGAACTTGATAAAACGGCGATGGTTTTCTCTTTAATATCCCCCATCATGGAATCAAACTATAAAGTTAAACTCTGTTGGGGCTATTTTAACACTATCATTCCCAGCTTTTCTGCACTTTCACATATCCTTGGGGGGGGGGGGGGTTTTGGCCCCCCCCCCCCCCCCCCCCCCCCCCCCCTTTCCGAATATGATCTTTCTATAGTGCCAAGGGCATAAAATTTGTCATGATGATAGTCCTGAATGTTTTTTGCTTGGACAGTTGAAATATTTAAATTATATTTTTCAAAAAAAATTCTTCAAATAATTAAAAAATTTGATGTGGATTCATGTTTATTACAATTTTATCTGGTTTATTATCACATACTATAAGCTATTCAGTCATTCACATTTACATAATAGTTTTGTAAAATTTTGAAAAATGGTAAATTTGGGTTCATGGAACCGCTCTATGATCGTCCACATGGGTCTATGAAAGTAAATTTTGCGCTAAAAGTAGAAAAACTTCATTAAAAAAAAGATAGGGAGAACTTACTATTCTCAAATTTTTCAAAATGCCAGCAAAAATTTCAGAAGGAGCCGAATCGCTCCCACCCCGGTATAGAAAAGGTTTAAAACAATTTATAGATAATTATCCACCAAGAAAGAAGAACTAAATGAACTCACCTTCTACAGATTCCACAAAGCCAGGTGTCCAATGATTTGAAGATGAATCGTTTGATCTCATAGGACTTAGAAACAAATCGATAGCTGTCAAACTCCTGAACGTATCCCTTCTGCCAGCGAGCTCCTAGAGTTTTTTCCCCGTCTCCTAGAAAGATCTCCACGTGGACGATGTTGTGCTTTTGTTGTTTAGCTTCAAATAAAAATTCGTGGAGGGAAAACAGTTAATCGAAACGATCTGACACACCACATAAGTGGCGGCACAAATTTATAAGTCGTTTACTGTTTCTTAACAAGAACATAGAACTTTTATAATATAAAATATTGGATTACTTGATATAAATCACCTCCACCATAATTAAATAAATTTAAAGGTTTAAGTTAGCTATGACGATTTATAAAATATAATTTTATTTTGATAAAAAGATTATATATATGTATACATTCTTTGGTGTCAATTTTAATGTTTACACAAAGAAAGCAAATTTACAGAAAACTTTACAAATTAAAATAACTACATAATATTAAAATATTGCCTTACCTCGTAAAGCGCATTTTAAAAGAAACGTAATGAGAAAGTGACAACTTTGCTCTGCTTTGGCTGCCATAACCGCAATTTACTCATATTTCATAGTACATTTATAATGATTCTATTTGATTTATAATTTGTGTTATTTTATTATTTTAAAAGATATGTATAATAAGGAAATATTTCCAATGTTAAAGAAAACATGATTTCTCTTTTATTGAATGTACAATAAACTATATATAAATTTGACTAAAGATGTAAAAGTTTACTAAAGGAGTCAATTCAATTTCCTAAAATTAAAAAATGTGCTTCATCAATGTGTACCATTTCATTTCAACCACTCAGAAATTCCATTAAACACGAGTAATAATTGCCGAGTTAACATATTATAAGATAATTCAAAAATTTTAATTAGGGAAATTTAGTTTTGTATTTACGAATTTATCTTAAAAATAACTTCAATATCATATTCCAAATTAGTTATCTAACATATGAGTAAACTAACATTTGGGATTGTAGTAGACACCTTCTATGAAGACTAGATCCCCCGGTTTCATTTCCTCTTCAGCCATATCAATCGGTAAAATGTCGTTCATATAGGCCTGATTCCATGGACCAATTCTGAATCCGAATTCCCGTTTGAGATCCCACATTACACGACGAACGAGAGCACAGCAATCAAGAAAAATTGGAGAATGATACTCTGCATCTATAAACCAAACAGACAAGGGTTAATCTTACACGATTGTTATAAATAAAGGTTCTTTGGAAGGTTTAATCAACCTCAGGGTTCTTTGACAGGGTTAATCAACCTCAGTATCCATAGAAACAGAAAGGGTTAATCAACCACAACTACAGTATCCATAGAAACAAACAAGGTTACTCAACCCCAGTATCCATACGAGCAGACATGGTTATTCAACCACTGCTACAGTATCCATAGAAACAGTCAAGGTTACTCAACCCATAGAGAGTAACTGAAACACACAACCTAAATAAAATTATTTGTAGGGGTCTACTATATTATAAAATTAAATGTTGTTTGTCCATATATATATATATCACTTTCCATTTCCCTCTATAGTTGCTGTTCTACTAAAACCTTTTACATACAACTATTTGAGCCCGATGACAGACTGTCGTAATAAGCCATTGTTTACAAGCGTCATTTTCTTTCTTTTTTTATTCAATTTAATTAATATAATTGGAACGCACATATCATACAGACGGGGTTGCTCAAAATACTGATTATACTTTCGTTTCAATTTCTCTGAGAATTACTCAACAAAAATTTTTTTAAATGTAAAAATTTTTTTTAATGTAATAATATTTTATTTTTATAGAACTAAAAGTAAAATATGCGCCTGTAAAAAATAGTCATTGATATCAAAACTAAATATATATATTGTTAAAATGTCAATAAAATATTTTATATGAACCATTTTTAATTAAAAATTGTTTTAGAATTATTGGTCTTAAATGTTATGATTATGAATAAATGTTATGTTATCTTAAATGTTAGTATTTTTATTTTATCAGATTTTAATTTTATCAATTTACTTCTGATTTGGATAAATTTTCCATCCTGTATACTTGAGATATGAGAGGAAATCAAAGTAAAGGTATTTGAAGTATTTATATTTTCAGATAAACAAATAATCACCCAGAGCTTGAAACAATTTTATAGCAATTTTCAAATTCTTTAAAAACAATAACGGTTACTTAAATGTACTTAGCCCAGAAAAACTGTAGAATACTCCACCACACTTAAAGTAGACATTTTTCAATGTTTACTAATGTGTATATCATGAGTGTACACCATGACAATTCGTTCATTCAACTCAATTATCAGTAAATGTGTTATTTTATTTAAATCTTACATTTCTCCAAAATAATTTCTTTAGATCGTGTTCATAATGCAAATTTTAAATTATCAACCCAGCTAGAGGTCAATATTAAAAAGTAAATTTGACCATTAAAATTATGGCTCAATTGTTTTAATTAACTATAACTAAAATAGAAAATTGCTAAAAAGACCAAATAAAAAGTTGAGAAACACCAACCTTCAGGTGTCCAGTATTTCTTGGCATAAGGAACTCCTTTGTATTTATAAGCTTGTTCCAGAAATTTGATTCTCAATTTACTCATCCTGTTTGGGTCTGTCATCGGAAGATAACCTCGATTTCGTCGCTGACTTTGCTTTGAACCCTTGCCTTTCTTTATTTCTTTCTGAAGTTGAATAAATCCCATAATTTCTATACTGCAGCATAGTGGCATTAATTATTGATTGGGCAGTATTGGTGCATATGCTGAGATGATATATGCAGAATTGGGAGACTAGCGTGACTTTTTCGCGTATAGAAAAATGAATGGTGTTTATAAATTATACAGTACAAGCTATAAAGTATCTTCACTTTCAACAATACTATTGCTTACTTCATTTTCAAATGATAACAAAAAAATAATAACAATTAATTATGTACTCATACACGAAGCGTAATCAAAATTAAAAAATATTGGATTGGTAAAAGTGAACTATGTTGACTGAAAATTATTTTCAATACATTTTTTATATAATCTCAATATAATTTGATTCTTCAAATTATTATTTTTTAAATCAAATTCATTCATACTTAACTATTTGAAATAATACGGAGAATAGCAAATATTCAACTGAGTTTAAAGAGACGATGAAATATTTTATTCGTATACACTTCAATTATATATACTTCCTTCAAAAAATACGTGAATCAATCTACAATTTATTTGGAATATATTCACAATATTTTCCAACTAACTATCTGAGAAAATAATTATTATAATCGGTAGTGCAAAATTGATTGATCAAGTATATATTCGTTTATGTATTTAAGAAACAATCCAATAATTATTGAACTATAGAAAAAAACATATCATGCATAATTATATAATTGAATACTCACAACTAGTTACATTAATTGTATAAAAAAAAGTACACGAAAAGTTAACTATGGTGTTAAATAAAAATAATAAAATCAGTAGTTAGAAAAATAACGAATTTTTATTTAAAAATAGTATAATTATTTAAAGCAAAATTGTTTCTTAATTCTTTTCTGCTATTTTCAAACGCTCTCTTTTGATAAAATACTCTTTTTTAGCACCCTAAAAAGGGGTTTAAACTTTTAAATACACATTTTTTATTGCGAGGCACCTTTGTCAACCACCTTTTATTTAGGGTGGCACACATGTGGGTGTTTATGAAACACCCTAAAAGGGTGCTTGTCAGGAACAACGACAACCACCCTTTTTAGTAGACTCAACCACCTATTTAGTAGATTCAACCACTCTTTTTTAACAGAGTGGATATTAATTGTTAAACTGTAAGAGATCGACACTGATTCGGGTGATTAATTTGTAGACAGGAATACAAACCAAACCTTCAAAAGTTATAAACGATCAGACGTTTCGATCAGAGTTTTCTACTATGAATGACATAATTTTTAAAGAATTAAAACATTGTAAATAAATAATTCTGAATTATTACCTATATAACATATAATTATATAGAAATAGTTTGTTATTTTGATCATAATTGAGAACTATTTATTTAAACAAAAAATGTTGAATTGCAATATATGAGACGAATGCCAAAGTTTTGGATTTTCCAATTAAAATTTCGATTAATATATCTGAATGTTTTAGATCATCGGAGTAAATCAATATTTTTGAATTACATATTTTTGTCTTAAAACAATATGTATTAATTAATATGTTGTATAAACACCCATGCATTCTTATTTTGTTAATATATTATCTAAATTGTTCTGCAGTTCAATAAAAGCCTCAATAATTTACATATTTCGAAATTACTGCTGTTAAAAAGTGAGTAATATTCATCAACATGCCTTGATTATTGTAAATTCGAACATGTAAATTGAATCAATCAAATTGAATAAAAATAGAATAATTGTGAATAAATTTATGGGCTATAAATTAATTATAGTAAAAAATATATTATAAAGGAAACAATTAACAAATAATTTTATTTTATTTGGAGTCATATATAATAAAACATTGAGCAAAAAATAAACTTAATTCTTAATACGTGGATAAACGGACTCGATGAGACACTGCGTAAACTTTATATATAGCAAAGCAAAGAATAACTTGTTAAAACTTGTCCAAAATAATGTATAAACGTACGTTAAAGGACATCCCTTTTACCTAAAACAAAAATATGTTACATAATGCAATGCAAAGCATTCAAAGGTATTTTCCTTTCTATACAACAAATTCTGAAACCGCCCGGAAGCAATATCCTAACGACCGCATTTTAACAGATCTCCTCCGAATCAAAATAAAGAAGTCTCAATATACGGTTGCTACCGTTGAGTATTCAATGGACATTTTTCGCTTCCTGCTGAGAACAATTGCAACAGGCTGCATGCACAACCGCTGTCTTCCCACAAATTTTAACATCTTAATCAGATCTTCAGCAGATGCAGAAGAAAACAGTCAACGACCCTTCCATACTCTATAGTCCGGTCTTAAAAAGTTTTAACGCGACCAGAAGAGATAAATATCTCAAATTGTTTATTAACCAACTATCCAAGTCTTTCTCTATAACTTACTATTTAAAAATTTCTTTCTATACAATTAAGCCATTATCATATTCTTGTTATACTTGTTCTATTTAGCGTCAGAGATAAATTAGGATGCAGAGATGCGTGGAATTTAGACCTAGTGGCAACAATGGACCTCCGGTAGAAGCCTTTTCCTTCTAATCAAGAGAGGCACGCGTAAATCGAGCTGTAGTTCAGGACAATTTGAAAGCAGCAAGTCTGTGGGGGACCACAACTTCCTTTGTATTAGAATAATGGCTGGTATAGTGACGGCCTCTAGCGAATACAATGCCTGTCTTTCACATCATTTGTCCTAGCTATGGGGTGGCTCCAGAGCCCTTAACCATACCCTCCCTCCCCATCTACTCCATTTGCCAGCTCCTTCCAGACTAATAGTGTTCATGGCTATGAGACAATGACAAAAGACTGTCCGCGATTATAGGAAGTGAGGTGAAAGGGATGAAAGTTGAAAGCACAAGTGTCTGTCTTTTAATTTATTACATACGGAAAATGAGTCGAAATATTATACCAAGAGAATTTAAAAAGTAGAGGTTTGGTACTATGGATAATGGAAATTTGAAATAGACTCTATATATGCTTATTTAAAAGAAATTGTAAAATATTCCGAATAAATAAATCAGTTTAATTTTATTCTTTAAAAAAGTGGAAAACTGTGAAAATATTATTGATGTCAAAATTATTTCATAAATAATTCCGAATAATCATTTATTCATAATTAATTCCTATTTATGTGTGTTTATTGAAATATTACAAAAATAAGAAAACTTAATTGTAAGCATATTCTATACCTATATATTAAATTTTCATCAACGACCAGAAACCAAATTAACTATTTTAATTGTGTATAGATCTGATTATACTATAAAATTTTAATGTTTCCACATAAAACAAATCTTAATTTGATAATGGGCGAATTAAAAAATATAGATAATTTGAAAAATCAATTTTGGTTATCCGTCAAAGTAAAACATTGGATTTAATAATCATAACTTAAGACAACAAAAGCATTTGAAAATACAAAAATGGTCGTAAATACGTACCGAATGGATGTTAATACTTTGCTATAACATGTAACAATAAATAGATTGAAGACATATGTAGGTATACAATATAAATGATCTGATTCTGAACTTAATCAAATGATGCATGGAGCTGGTGACATAGGCCTCATTACCTGACAGTATTAGAGTGACAAATTGAAGTCCAAAACTGTTAGGTAAGATGCCTGATGCAGCTGAGAATATATATATATAAGGACACCGTTACAGTTATACGAAACCAAAATAATGTCTGTTGTACAACATATAAACAGGAAAGCAAGTCAGCTATTTAAGTATATAAAGCAGATCATCCAACTGAATCTATGAACATTTTCAGGCCAGTGTTGATTGCAGGATACATGAAGACATAAAACTTTTATAGTCCCTTTGTACTAGAAAGTAGATATGCCACACTGACTCAAAAATACAAACAATGCGCCGCGTTTGATTATTTATTTATCATTTGATTAGAAAGAAACAAGGTTATTAAAGTAAATAACTTATTGAATTAATTAACTACTCCAGCAGGCCATATGTAATCTTCAAAGTAACAGAGAAACTATAGCAACTCAGGAATTAAAGGGGAAGAATAGATCTATAAAGAAATACAATCACAAAGAGAGAAATAAAGATTGAAAAGAAAAACACGAACTTCATCCCACCTGAAAAAACCGCAACCACGGGAAGAAGAATTATACTCTTACTGGAAATTGCTGTATTCAGGAAAATAAAATGAACTGTCCCGAAAACTTCGCTTTGGTGCCTGGGTCTTTCTCGTCAAGCAAAAAGGCTGACTATGATGGAAGAGATATTAACCGTCGAGGAACCATACTATAATCTCTTATATATGAATGTTAACGGTAGTTATCGTTTGTTCCACTCCCTGGATTGGTTACTTACAAGCTCATAAAGTCTGGCAACTTTTATTGGATATACAGTCGAAAGCACTTGACACCATAAAATATATTGTCAAGGGTTACAAAAAAAGAACAAGCTTATAAAATTGTTAAGTGTATTTCATGATTCAGTCTATAGTTGCTTCTGAGTCACTTAAATTTCCTAAAATTATCCTGTTGTATATTTTCTGCATGAATAATTAAATGTAGGTGAATATATATATATCAAGGCAGAGGACTCTTTTCATTGCAATTAATACCGCTTTATGTGAAATTCAATTAAAGCAATCCATCGCCCATCCAAACAAAGAAGAAATAAAACGACCTAAAAAGCTGCAAAATATAAATTGTTCTTGTATATATCTATATACTTTACTATAAAATAATAATTAATTGTCTATTTTAAATAATTTTATCAGTAGAATTCAGAAGTTGTTGGTAATAAAAGCAAATATTAATTATAAAGACTTATGATAAATTTAACATTTAGGTTGAACTAATTAAATATCGGAAGAATGACAATTGGAGTTATCTGTATTTGAGAAAGATTGTTTTTATGTGGCGTCTTTTGAACCACTTGCTTCGACACTTCAAAGATGACGGTAGCTTATTAATAAGCATTAACTTTTAATAGTTGTGAATTCACAACTATTAAGAGTAAATTCTTAAGTTCTAGTAAGGTTATTTTCTAATAATTAGTAAGCATGGATACTGATCCCTTTTTTAATAAATAAAACTTGTGGTAGTTGGTAACCTGTAAGTTGAATATATAGAATAACTTAAAAATGTATAAACATATAAATTCGAAGTTTTATCATTTAATTCATGAATAAAACTTATTTTAAATAAAATTTTCATTCTTTGATTTCAAAATCAACTTAAAATTGTTAAAAACATGTTAATAAATCGTCACTTGCTAATATTTATATATCTAAATGCTACTTAAAGCTACTTAGTTATATGCTACTTTAAGTAGTACTAAAATAGAATATTCTTAAAGTTAATATCGTTCACATTTAAAATAGCTTATAGATAATACTATTAATGTATTTAAAATTGGAGGGCCCAGTTTACCTGGGGCATAATGTAATTAATACATAAATATATTCAAGCCATTTAAGCAAATTTAATGTTGTTTATTAATGTATACACATATTTTCATGTGAGATTTGTGAATATTTTTTTTATTTTTTTAAATAGGTTATATACATGAAAAACTACACATGCGACAATATTTTTTAGTAACTGGCATTATATACACATAAAATGGTTGGTAATATACAAATAGACAAATGACAAAATTCATACACACTCAAATTTCGCAAAAACCGTGAATCGAAATTGTCTGTTTTCTCACTGTGCACATGTAAAAGCATGGGATAATTTAGACGTTCTAATAATTCTTAACTCGCCTCATTGCGCCGAGAATGACCTTCCCAAAGCGGCATTGGTAGTTAGTAACACAAGAATGAGTCTGCAAAGCAAAATTACTTCGGATATCAGGGATTAAATTGTGTGTCGGAAAGCTGCTGAGCGTACTGAATGAAGTCATTGATATTGTTTATCTGAGTTTCTGGTTGGATAAATGTGTAGAATAAGAATGTCGAAATCGATGTCATCCTGATACGTTTCCTTCAACTCTTTATATTTCACTTCTAAAATGCCATTTCTGCAGGCTTCAAGAAGAAGATCTTCATTCAACCAACTTTATCGTCTGAAAACCAGTCTGAACCGCTGACGAATATATGACATGCATAGATCCAAAACCTCGAAGTAGATAAATGATGGGAACTACCTAGTGTTCTGATTTCAAACCTTTGGGGTGCTCTTTGTCTCCGTGGTAAGGCAGGATCGATCTTCATTCCACGTACTAACACATCCCAATAATACCATGGTTGTCAATTGAAATGTGTCTTCAATTTTTTTGTTTTGGAGAAAATTTTACCTGTCACATATTTCAGATCGTTTCTCGTTGATAGAACTCTTTTGAACGTGCAGACACATCTTCCATGCTTTTTTGTCTAGTCTTACTTTAATTTTTAAAGGGGCACTAATATATCAAAGCAAAAGGTGGGAGGGTCATTCCCCCCTCCCACTACGTTCCTGTAATAATATTTTATTTGTACTGTTATTTTATCGCTACTAATATTCCAGAAAATCAACTGTGTCAGTCAATGTTGCAGAATGTCAAACTAATTTATAAGAAAATCATCCCTTGTAAAGGAAAATAATTATTTTAGAAACAACCGAAATATTGAATACTATAAATTAAAATCAAAAATACCGGCACGTATACTTAAAACAGACGTTTCGATTATAAGTTTAGCATTCCATCATAAGACCAATAAAGACTAGCCGCAAAAGATTTTGAAATACTTAGTTGTCTTTCTACTTATACTTATAACAGTTGTAAACTTTAAATTTAAACTTGATATAGGGTTAAAAGGTATTTTTTTTAAATTATACCTATTTTTTCAAACTTTACTACATCATTTATTTATAATTATTGACAACATAAATATATAAAGTTTGTATCAAATTTTACCGGTTAGTAAAAATGAATATTTTAATAAATTTTATCACTAGAAAACAACATTATATTTTTTAATATTGGTAATCATGGAATATGATTTATGACTCACCTTTCTTGACTCAAGATATGACCGAAATGCATCTTGTAAAGTTGATGTTTGAGGTTTGGGATTGTTGAAGAGAACGGTGAATGTTTCAGAACTCTTTTTGGAAGAATCTTCCAGTTCAACATGTGAGGATTTGTCGTCCTGACAATATTTTAAAAATGCATTAATATCACCCAAGCCTTTCTAACATAATTTTAAAATCTTACTTGACCACCGGGTTCTTCATTATTTACGTCCATGCAATATATGTTTATTTATATATAGACACCAGACCTAATACCTGAAAAGAAATGTATAAACAACTTTGCATAGATTATATAAGGATTTTTAAAATAACTGATATTATTTATTATAATGCTTACATATTAATTAAAAGAAAATTTTCCACTTATATTTATTTTATGAAATTAACGGAGAATAATATATTTAGTAATATTGAACTCTATTTGATTATGTATAACATTAGGTTCTAAATAAATCTGTTGTTCCATAATCTAGTTTACTAACAAGTTAAAAAATATAAACATTATTATATCTTAAGGATTACTTAGGTGAAATTTGAATAAACTGTAAAAATTTTAGTATATAAAAATATCATATATATGTACTGATACATAGGTACGCATTGGTTATTTTCAATCATATATTTGCAGATAGACTATGTTTAGACAAGACAGAAACTATATTAAATAAAATGGTAGATTATAAAAATGTTATATATAATTGACTTAATAAGTATTAATAAATATTTATAAATGTTTCGCTTGTCCTTTATTTTTAAAATGACAAGAGGTCTAGAAAAATTGCTTTTTCAATGATATAAAGAAGCATCAAATTATTAAACAATAAAATTTTCACAAATTGTTAAAATATTTAATGAAAAAATAATGTTAGTAATTGTTTTAATTTACAAAAGAAATTTTGAGACATTTATCTAGTTAGAATTTTTAAATACTATAGTATAATTTATGAATTTTCATTTGCAAAAGTTTGGAAATAAATAAAACTTACTAGACTGAACCAGCTATATGTAAATATACATGGCCTTATAATGTAGGAGCTAATACTATAGGTTTAAGTAACAGTCAATAAAACTTTTTTTAATGTAGCTTGTCATTTTGCAAATATTTACTCAAAAATCATTCTTATTAATATAACTCTTTTAGCATATTTCAACAATTCTATAGATTCCTACAATAAATTTTTTTTTTTATTTATTAAATTATAATACTGTAGAAATTAGCATCTGGCATTAAAGGAACCTGGGAAAATTGCAAAGGCATTAAAGGAACCTGGGTAAATTGCAAAGTCATGTTCCATGCAATGCATGGCACCCGTGATACCCTGCTTGATTCCTACCTTCAGGAATTCATGTGGTGCTCAATTTTTAAAGACAATTTGTTTCGTAATATCTTGTATTGGAACTAACATTACTATGCTGTCTAAACATATATATATATATTTGAAATATACTTATTTCATTTTGCATTTTGAAATTGAAACTAATTTCTGCAGTATTATAATTTAATAAATTTTAAAAATTAAATTAACCATTTCCGTCTGGGGTACAGATTCAAAAATGGCTTGCTAGAAATGGCTATGTAAAATCTCGAGTTGTGAAAATTCACAAAATTCAAATTCTCGATTTTTATTGGCTGTTATCTAATTCTCAAATTTATCAGGTTACAAATAAATAAACTATTAGCATGTACACAACTTCTTCAAAACATTCAAATTCGTCAAAGCAGACTGATATAAATCTATAGAAAAACTATAGAAAGTTTGTTCATTTTGTACAACATAATTACATTATATATAGTATATATATATATTCAATAATTTTAAGAAATTTGTGTATCAATTTGATAAGTATTTTTATAGATGAAATGTAAAAAAATGTGGAAATTGACAAAGTTGCCAGCTAGATGTATATAATTGTCATCAAGTAAAATATTATCCTATTCTTCTCATAAAAAATCTATATTGCTTCCAATTATTACATTCATATTATCAATACATTATTTAGAATTTAGTTAGATATTTTGATTACAGTTTACATGTAACCATTTTTATTCTAAATAAAAGTCAGTATTACTACCTAATTGAGAAATGAATAGATTATATAGATTACTGTTATATCATTAGATATCAGTGAGAACACAACTATTGTAAAGAGGTATATTATTGGAGTGACCTGAGTGAGTACAAGTGGGAGCATATATACTACAATGAGTAACACATGGTAGTCAATTCACTGATTGGCTGGTTGAGTGTGTGTGAGTGTGGGACACACCAATTACATAATAACTGCCTGAGTGTTATGTAGTGAGTATATTATGTAATTAGGTTTTTACTGTGTTTTCTGCAGTAACAAAATTATATGAGCAAGAAAAGGAAAGTTCTATCATGAACTTATACATTACATAATACAAAATTGTTGTTTCAATGGTCTCAGCAAATAAATATTATGCAACTAAAATAAAATAAGAGACACTCACAATGACAGCTATATAGAAATTTTCTATCATGGGTTTCATTTCTCACAAATATAATTTTAAATTTTTATTTTGTATTATTTTTATAATATATACTTATTGAAATAATAAAGTACACAAGTTAATTCACAGAATAATACTTCATAGTTTAGCAAAATATGCATAAATCTATCTCGACTTATCTCTCCTCTGCCTAAAAATATCTGAAAAATGTAAAATATCTTTTGATCAATACATATTTATTGCTGGCTTGTGACTGATACCCATAAACAAACAAGGTCCAAACCAGTGCTTTATTTCCACTACATCCACATCCTCCCACTGAACCATATGAGATCCAGCAGCCCTCTCATGAGCCCTAGCATTAGTACATTGTACCACATGCTGCCACAGATCATCTGACAATAAGTACTAATACAACTGAGCTCAGTTTGAAAATTTTCCTTGGATAAATCTGAAGAGAGACCAACTGCACCAAAAAAACTCTGGAATTTGAGGCATTTGATCATTATAATCAAACACCTCTTCCCAAACAATAGCATCAGTGGAAAAAGAGAAAGTTAGATGAGAAAGAAGAAGACATGACTATTTCCATTAATATATAAATACTTGGAATAAAACTAAGTCTACAAAATACTAAAATAATATCAAGTATAATAGAATATAGAATTATTAATAAATATAATACACTATAGAATAAAGAATTAAATACATAAATACAATAAAAATCCAAGAATAAACAGAAAAATACTATAAGTTAGAGAATACAAAGTACTATAAGAATAAATGTAATACAAACATAAGATTAAATCCAATGAATTCAACAGAAAACTAACAAGATGAAATCAAGATAACAAGCACAGACAGTCAGTCACAATTACCTAATTCTATGAAAAATATTCAGATTTGCTGTATAAATATATGTCGTTTTTTCATTTGGCTGCAATGTAATTGTATTACATTTTTTTGACCAATCAGAACTGAGTATTCTTGAACAACAATTTATTTCTATCCATGTGATGGGAAATGGTTGAAAAATTTGTTACACTGATCACCAGGTTAGTTAAACATATCCTTGTTAATTTAGCTAGAATTTATTTTTAGAACTCCATAAAACTAATATAATTATCATGGCATGACAGTCTTGCCACCTGCTTTGGGGAAAAATTTTCTCATGGGAAGACTGTCTTGCCACCTAGGTACAAATTGATAAAGGGGGAATCTATACAAATACCAATAATTCATATTGATTTTTTATGTTTAGATATATTTTTAATAAATAATTTATATCTTTATAAATGTATTTAGTTATTTTATTTGTATAAATAATTGTAGGAATTAAAGATTTTATTAAAAGTGTGAACCTTTGCTAGGGGGTCTTGAGCCTTCCCATAGTGTGATAGCTCATATAGGCATGTGATAAAGAAATCTTTTCAGATTATTTGTTTTACACTTGGTGTGGCTTTTGTAGATCATTCCAGACTTGTTATTTGATCCATTGATTGATTATGTACAAAAGACTTTTTTTCTGGGAGGAGAGTGTGTGGATCTGCACTTGGTTTAAGTTTAAATTATTAAAGTATAGCTACAGCTAAAGAATATAGATATGGAGGCCACTTTCATGCTATGTCTTTTGCATGCTGGATATTTCAACATTTTCCTATTGTTTTATATAAAAAATTTCTCATTATAAAATGCGTTGATATATCCTCTTAGAGTTATATGAAATGCAGGTATAGGTAAGTAATCAGTATCAAAATTAGCAAAGTGGGAATAGATAGACACGCTAACGACTAATTATTGTGTTAATTACTATTTTAAAAGCAATATCTTTTAAAAATTTGTTAAATAATAATATAGTTACTTCTTTATTGATACAGCTTAGTACAATTAGCAATTTTAATAAAAATATGCGAAATCCGTAACTAGAGCCGCTAAATTCGAAATTATATCCTATTTTTATCCTACAAATTGATGTAACCAAACAAATAATTTTGAGTTTTAATTTAGAACAATTCTTAATGTATTCTTAATGTATTAAAATTGAATCTACTTCAAGCAGTGCTGAATCGATTATGCTAATGTTTACTCCTGAGCATTTTATAAGAGAAAGAAGTTATTGATTCTTTTTATTATTGTTAACATCACATTTAAATATTTTAATAATCATAATTGTCAATTTTTAACTATATGAATTTTATTTTTACTTTACTGTGATAACTTATCTCAATTATGGTTAATAAAACTAATATGTTAATTGAGCTATATATAAATTAATAAAATTTAACAAGGGACTAATTATGGGTAACTGTCCGAAAATGATGTCAAGCAAAATAGGTCCTTTTTACCAAGTATTTTTAAACCTCCTACAGAAAATGACGTGACGTTCAATTCCCCATCCTCCCCTTAATAACTAAATAGATTTTTTGACGTCACAATCTTTTTTCACAGATTAAATTTATCAAACCCGTACCCTTTGCCGCGATCAGACGTTATTTTCGGACAGTATATAATAAATAGATCCATATATAATACTTCGATGCATAAAGATTTTCTAAATTTATTTAATCACAAAATCAAAATAGATATTAATAAAATAGAAATAATTAATTATTAAAATAATCTTTAATCGTTATTAAATCTTGTATTAATTACGATTTTATAAATCCTAAGAAAATAAATTGTTATAAATTTGTTTTATTTATTGCTTATCAAAATTTCAAATTTTTGGTAAAAAGTTTATTTATGCCTATAATTTGTTTTGTAATGTTAAGTTATATATGTACATAATAAGAATTCTTTAATTGTTTATTATAAATTGTTTATTATTTTTCCATTTTTATCTTATGGCATTTCAACCTTACTTTTACTGTGTATGTTAAAAAGTATAACATCAGCAGCCAAGCACTGGCAACTCAAAGTTTGAGTTGCCAACTTTGAACTTGTTCCAAATGTTGATAAAAATTAATTGGGTGTTGATAGAAGTATGCTAGGATCTTTAAAACCAATAGAATTTTGTTGGATCCCAATATGCCAGCCCCAGACTGCATACAAGATGTATTCCAGCCTGCATTCCAAATATTATTATATTTTGTACACTGAATATTTTAGCCTTTACATAAATATATTACATATATGATTTTATGCTGCATATATCCTCCTAGGGCTACATGGAATGAAGGCTGTGATATACTTGGAGTATCTATACAATATGGAACTTTATTCTAACTCAAATATCCAGCATATAAAAGGTATAGAATACAGTCTGATATTATAAAATTCCTGATTATAGGCCAGATATATCCTATTAGGGCTACATGGAGTACAGGCTGACTAGAATGCAGGCATTTATTTTTTTATATGTGTTTAGTCTGGTTTTTAGATTTTGGTTATTAGTTACGGTTTTTAGTTTGTTAGTTTTGACCGATTTCAATGATTTTTGGACCAAAAATGCACAATTTTAACAAGGTGAAAAGAATTTCCCAATAATAGAAGAGAAAAGAGTTGAAATGGGCTCAAGTGATTCTGATATCAACATGTTTCTTAGAATGACTGATAGATACTGGTCTGGGTTGTCTGTTGACTTAGTCATTGTACAAGAACTAAGGAATTACTAGAGGAGCACTGTGGAAGTCTATGGAACATCTATGAACACTGAGCATCTATGGAAGCACTGCACCAGGTGAGCAGCCGGTAGCCAAGTGTGTAAAATGGTGGGTTTTGGATCGGGAGATCCTGAGTTCGAGACCCAGTGGTGATTCTTAATTAGGCTATTTGGTGAATGGGGTTCTGAAAGTATTTACATTAAATCGGGATTACGCAACCTACTGCTGTCCCGCCAGATAAGTGGCCAGGTATCCTGTGGGAGCAGGTCTTAGCCCAAGGACCGAGTTAAGAGGTTGCAAAGTCTGGCCATGTGTGCCAGTAGTATAGTGAGGCAAAAGCACACAAATACGGCGTACTGTGGGCTCTAAAAAAAGCAGTGTAACCCGAGTAACAAAACAAAAATTGCACCAGCTATGGATCTTGTCAATGCCTGCATGTGCTGCCATAAATAGCTCCATGCAGGTTCTGACTGGTGTGTCTCACAGCACTAAAGAGTAGCAGCAAAAGTTATGAGCAACTTCTAACACTATGAAACTTACTTTTAAAAAATCTTTCCATGCTCATGATGATCTCTGAAACATAGCCACTGGTGAAGTTTCTGGCCAGAAAGCAAATGTGGAAAAGGCATTTGATATTATACAATGAATCCTGAATAAGATGGTGAATCAAAAGTGTGAACAACTACTCATTTTTAAGGAAGGGTTTAACTATCACTATCACCCACCCTCACCATTGACCAACCCATCAGGTGGATCTCAGCAAACTTGTAGTGTTCTCTTTTGAATTGTGTGCCTATAGCAGATGAAGCACGTTTTGAGTCCCCAGTGTCATCCAGATTTGGACTCTGTTATAGACTGTTATGATAATTATATTTAGTTTGTCATAGATGGTGGTTCTCTTCTGCATAAAATCCCATGGCAAAAGAATGTCATTTATCATGAACTGGGCCAAATATACTCTTCCTATATCCAAAGAACTTTGGACCAAAGGTGACAGGGGTATTTGATGGCAACACATCTATGCCATGGTGCAAAACATTTTCAAAACACTTTGTTTGAACCAGAGATCTGGAATAAAGATGAATTTCTGGTTAATGAACCAAACAAGCAAAGATTCATATATTTCCTTGGCTTGGGAAGATGAAGATATGGGTCTCAGTGCCAAAGAGTGGGTTGTCATCTTAGAAACAGTAAGCTTCTACCAGTCCCAACCAATCAATTGCCAGCACCATTGAAATTGTTGAAAATAATTCATTGCAGTTACAAAGGCCAGTGTGACAAAATTAACTGTATCTGCTAAAAACATGGCCTGCAATGTTCATATGCCTGTAGATATTGCAAAGGAATAATCACTTGTGACATTTGACAGACTCTTGACTTTGATCATGAAGTTTATGATATTAACAATTAGGTGCTTGTAATCAATTAGTCTTAGACCAATATTAAACATGAACAATCCCTTGCCATACTATCTATATACATATTATACACTATCTATACATACTATTTATATACATATAAAAGATTCCTTACTAATGTAAGTATTCATTTTATTTATTCAAACATATATACATATTTCACAATTTATTAGCATATTTATTCAATTATATATTCAAATATACACATTGTTGTTACAAACACATATATACTTATACCAGAGATTATATCAGTGATTACTTCAAATTTTAATAAACTTTTTTTCTTAAAATCAGATTTTGGTAAACTTTTTTTTAGTAATTCTTGCATATGTATAGTTTCAGAATCTGAAGAAAACACTTTGCTTTCGAATTTCCTGGTCATATCTTAGGATGACATTACTATAGGAATATATCTAGCACAATGATGAATTTTATATATATATATTAAAGTAATAGGAAAAGGCTAAAATATCTGGCATACAAAATACATGGAATGCCGGTGATGACTGGCAACTATGTGGGGAATTTACATCAAAGATATAGACAACATACTCTTCACAATCCCCAATATAAAGTTCCTGATTATACACTGGATATATACTCCTAGGGCTACATGAAATACATGCTACTATAGTTGAGCACAAAATCAGGCCACATAGCCTAAAAAACCTAAATTTTATGTTTGAAACTATTATTTCACATATAAACATTTTGTATGTACCATAGACATTTTATATCTATACTTTAACTAAATCCACAATCCAAAACTAATGCATTAAAAAATTTTAGCTGACATGTTAGGCAAATAACTTCAATTTGATTAATTAATTGGATATTTTTTCCCTAACATGTTGCTTAATCATTTAATTATAGATTGCAGATCTAATTGTAGTTATAGTGTAATGTCTATAATATCATTATTTTTTCTATGGCTAAAAATATACCTCTGAAAGTGAATTTGTTACATTTAAATGTGCTTTTTTGTTTTAAAGTTATGTTTTATAATGTGCCATTCACAAGATTCTATCCCAGTGAGAGGTGGTAAATGAAAAACATTTTCTTGTAATTTTTCATATTTATTTTTATTTAAAATAGCTGGATGGGTTTAAGCATTTTCCATTAAATATCTGAATTCTGATAATTTAAACGATTTTTGGTTTGGGTTAGGGTATACTCGTGATTACCCATATCAATTTGATTTCCATTAATTGTGAGTATAATTTCGAGCCCTATTTAAAATCAACACTTGTTTTGGGTTTGTGCAGATCCTTAAAAGTCTATATTTTTATGGGTTACTTTTGAGAGTCTATAAAATCTTCTTTTTTGATAAAGTCTTTGAATTACAGTGTGCAATGCATTTTTATATTTTTTACTTAGAGCAGATAGTATTGACCTTGTTTATCCAGAATTCAGTGCATTGGTTCTGGATTTCTGCCGAATTTCATAGTAATAAATAAATAAATAGAATTCTTACATACATTGCCTTCCCACTAGTTTTTACAAAATTTGTTTTACTCTCAGAAACTTTCAGAATCATGACTCATTCTAATGTGAATGCCCTAACAGTTGATAGCATTGTTTCTCTTGATCTGGATGACAACAGTCATCATTTACAGGCAATACAAGTCAATTTAGTTTTTTCAGCAACAAAGTCTGTCTAAATGATATGATCAAAGGAAATTTTATCCAATCACCAAGTCCTGAATTTGAAACAGGAGACTCAATTGTTCATCCAAACCATCATCAAGAAAATAATTCAGAATCATACTTATGCTGTGGCATCACATGTATTCATCTAAAATAGTTATTGTTTGCATAATTGCTCAAACCTAATTGCACAACTGAAAAGTGCATTGTGGATTGATGTTTCTCAATGAGACTCTGCAAATAGGCAGTATCATGATTTAAAAAAAAAAACTATCAAATTTATCAGCCAAGGATATTACCTTGTAAATCCTTGACAATTGGACATTTGGGTTATTGTAATTGAGGCCCAGATGTGTCTTCACAATTCTTTATATTTTTACAAATGGGTCTTCTTTAGTCTCTGTATTTTAGGGAGATGGTTCTTTACATTTTGAAGTAGTGGAGCCACACAAACCCTAACTTGTAACAAAGTCAGACAATAATTCAACTGAAGAAGGGATATAATTTATCATCAAAAGCGATTTTTCACTTATACTTTGACGAACTTGGGCCATCAACACATTATAAAGATGTTTTGGAAGTTTTACATAAAGTGTTGGTACTATCAGTAACCCACTATTATATATTGTTTGTATTTGAACATTTAAATAGAATGAATGATAATTTACAGTGAATATTTTTGATGGAAATATAACCATTGGAAACCCCTGAAAAATAAGAACAACAACCCTTTAATTTTGAGATTAAGGAGGCACACAAACTGTTATTATATCTTTAGCAATTTCTACATTTTATGATTCTATGTTATGGAAGTTGATTTCCTTTGTGATGTCAGTAGGTTGCTGCACACACAGTGGCCAATGAAGCTTGGACATCTGGTCGTACCAGTTGGGAATTTTGAACTAGTCATCTGTAAAAAATATTTTTTGTATCTAATTGGTATAATTAAATTTTATCTAAAGATAAAATCCAAAAAAATAAAGCAAAATAAACTAAAATTAATAAAAATTAAATCTTTAAGACAATAGTAATATTTAATATTATCCATGTCTTGATAGTTGAATGTCTTTCCTTATAATGACAATCATTAAAACAAAATTCACTTATATGATTGATCACTTCAGACATTTTCGTCTCTGTTTTATACAATTATGAATAAAACAATTGAATTCATTACTTAACAAATAATAAAGCTTTTTAAAGAACATATTGTTTGACAATAAACAAATGTTTTGTTTATTTCAAATGTTAATTTTTCTGACTTTAGTTTTAATATTTTACTAGTTCTCTATGCCACCGCGCTTTAGGACCAGTTACAATAGTGTTATATTTGTGGAGGTTAACAAAATTTTAGGTTTGAAAATATGTATGTTGCTTCTTATATGTAATTTTACTTTTTAAATTATATGTTTTATAGAACTATAGTCAAATATATTTATTCTTTAATAATTTTGTATTCCTAAGGATGCGTTATGTTTTAATAATTTAATTCACATTTCGTTTTTCTCAAGATTTACTTCAATATGAAAGATAAACTTTCACTGAAGCGTAAGTCATCCTCAAAAACAAAACGATCGGACCACAATAAAAAGCAGAAACATAAGAAGAAAGACAGATCCTGTGATGATTTAGGTCATTCCGCAAAGTATCTCCATAAAAAGTCTAAAAAACGGGAAGACACTTCTCGACATGTAGACCCAATTCTGGCAACTGAGTATGATTCGAGTAATTCAGATTCCGACTTGGACATTGAAAAACCGCTGCTGCCCATTCTAGATTACATCAATGATCGATCAGAACTCGCCCATCAACTCTTTCGCACACTTCGGGGCCGAAAACTCAACAGCATGATGCCTGATATTCTCCATCGATACTCTATGCTGGAAGTGCGTGACTTCTGTTTGCGAGAGTTGGAGGTCATGTCTAAGAAGAGGATTGGAAGGATTCTCAGCGGAAGCAAGGCGGATGACATTTCGTCATCAAGTAGTGAAGAAGAAGAGGGGGAAGAGACGAGAAATGTTGTGTCAGTTGTGAATAAGGTTGAACGGGATGTGGAGGAAAAGACATTTGACGATGCTGAGATAAACAAAGAAGAGGCCCCTGATTCTACTTGCGTACTTGTAAGTATTTAAACATTTAAGGAATAGTTTCTTTATGTATAGTATATTATGTATAGATTTAAAATAGTTTTTAATGTAGGTGATTTTGTGGTGGACGCTGAATAAGCGCGAAACTGAATAAGAGCAAGACGAAATGACCACTCGACTGAATAAGGGCGTTATCTTAGTTATAAAACATTGTTTATTAATTATACTACTGTTAATAAAATAAGTAATACAAAATAGCAGTTTAAAAGCTCGTATTATAACATAAACATTACATTTAAAATGTAATCTTTCAAACTGCAAGTATACATAAAAATAAAATAATTGAAAAGTTGAAAAGCGAACGCTCAACGTTTAATTATATTTATTACTGTATTGATTGTATAAATTATAAATATTTAATTTATATAATTTAATTTTTAATTTTATACCTACAAATCAGTTTGACTTGTTACGAAATAAAATATTTTCCTACAATTTCAATAACCGGTGTAAATTAGAAAACCAACAATTAAAGATGTCAATTTTGTAACTTTTAGACACTTTGTTTTACGCGAATTATTTTTACATTTTTATTTGAGTGTTTATTTTATTTTAACGAATATACGAGAGTATATTATATATAGCTATGTTGTCTGTATAGCTATGTGTCTGACTGCCGATCAGAAGGTAGCGGGTTCGAGCCCTGGCTCGGACCGAATTAATTACCTCGTCCCTGGATGGCAGCTGTGCCAGTCGAGAGCTTAGCGACCCGAAAGGGTTCGTTTGTTTGACTCATATTGAAAAAATATTGAAAAAAAATAAAAAAAATTCTGTAAAGCGCCGCTGACATTGTTACAATCTGGTGCGCTATATCAAATATAAAAAAAAAGACATCGGACTAATCCTCAAGCAATAAACCTGCAAAATAGATAATTTATGCTAATGCATCGGGTATCATTCTATAGACGTATTCAATTTCGCGCTTATTCAGTTTCATGGTTCGCTCTTATTCAGGCGACCCATTTTGTGTAATACATAGTTATAATAGCAGGTTTACTAGCCAATTCTACATCAATCGATTCATAAATTTTCGTAGTTTTTATTGTCACTTTGACCATATAACTCAAATTTATGACGCAACATATAGATAATTAAATCAATCCAATATCAGGGTGTCCACATATACTTGAATAAACCGTTTTTTAAAAAAAACATATTGTACTTCAATTTTAGATAGCTTTCTTGATTTTTTCGGGGATGTTGAGGGAATAGCCTGTAATCTATTTTTTATCTCGCAATTATGAAATTCGTACTTGATTTTTTGGGGAAATTTATTTGATTTTTGTTGTTGTTTTGTTAAATTTTTATTATTATTTTTGCTTGTTTCAGTTCAAAATTGTTCTATGTTTAATTTAGTGCAACATACCGATTAATAGAAAATTCTAATAAAGTTTGTTTTTTATTGATTTCAGTTTTCACCTGCAACGCCAGAATCAATTTCTCCTAATGGCATTGGTTCATATAGCAAGGATGCTTCACCAAATGTAAGTTAATTTTGTACACAATTGTAAAGGTCTTTTGCTATGACTAATTTAATCGATAAAACTTATTTTTAGAATCAAATTATTTCTCTTTCGAATGAAAAAATAAACATGGACGTCAAAGACGAACACATATCGGTGACTGTGAAGGAAGATGTCTCTGCGGTTTCTAAGGCGGAAGACGTCTGCGTTGTAACTAAGAAAGAATCTACAGCAGTTGCTAACGATGATGTATCCATGGATCGAAAGAAACTAGAAATTCTAGAGCTAGAACTTCGAGCACGTGCGATTCGAGCCATGTTGAAATCTCAGATTAAACCTGCCGACAAGAGCGATTCCTGAAGGGTTTCCATGTTATGATTCATTGCTAGTCCTCCGTGCAAATCTCTCCAAAAATAACTAAGAGCTTTCTAATCGTTATCCGCTGTGTTAAACATAAAAATTTGCTTTTGTGCTGTCTTCAGTGTAAATACAAGCTTTGTTTTATGCATTTATAACACTACATCTACATTTGTATACTTGATTAATCGATTATAGTTTTAATAAAAAAAAGTTTTAAAGTCACTTTTTGTTGAATACGTTTCTGTTATTGGCATTTACCCTCAAACAATATACATTCTACTAAGATACTTATTAATATTTTCCTTCTGTATGAATTTTTTGTATTGTTTACACATATTTAATTACCTACTTATAAACATTTTCCGAATCCTGTTTCTATGTAGTTATATTATTCATATTGAACAGCTTATTAAAATATTACAAATACCCACTGTTATATATTTGTAATGTTTTATATCCTAAATTTATAAAATTTTGTATAATCTGTAAATTTGATAATCTATCTTGATGTGTTTGATCTACACATTTTATTTTGTAATAATATAAGTTGTAAATTGTTTGTTGTGCTTCCGAACTTAAAATAAAAATTTCATTTTGTCTTCCTTGTATTTACATATAGCGGTCGGACTATAATTTGAGTTTTAAATATATGTCATGTAGTGTGTGCAAAAAACAATATGTGATAACCAATGTACTACAATCAAGTAAATTTTAAAGTAGGTATGTTTACAATATAAAAAGTAAATCGAAAACGATAATAACTCATATGAAGCAGTACTAGAGTTCACAGTGGATGTCCATACTGTGTGACTTGGCCCACCCTGTATATAATTACGATTTCTAAATGCATTTGTTAATTGGTTGAATAACCTTCTTTAAGTTGACTACACTTGGATATATTATTATTAACTAAAATAATAAACGGATTCAATTGTTTTTATTTACATATTAAATTGCTATAATAATTGGTTAGTTTCTACATATGTGTTTTCGTTTTTTATCTATCTACTTGGAATAATTCGGGTGTTTTCTTATGTTTTTTTTTATTTAATCATTAAAATATCATTTTTATATTTACGACAATCGTATTTAGCAAAAATTTTGAACACATTTTATAAAAGGACAGTTGATTTATTACTAGACAATAATTTGTTTAGAGTAATCGGCCTATTATTCTTTCATAATTAATTATTTGATATTCACTACTGCTTAAATTGACATATTTTATGAATCATTAGTTACTATAATATGACTGCTAGGTATTCCACATAGTCCTTGATTAGATATTTAAAAGGAAACACCATTTTGACAAGTTTTATTTTATTAATGTTTCGTCATAAGCATATTTTAAATAATCAATAAATGTTTGTAAAGTAATATAGGTATAACTTTAAAATAATTTTGTTCGATATATCGTAATAGTATGTAGTATTATGACGCATAGCTTTTTAAAAATAACATTTAGCAGTTAATATTATTAATAAATTTATTTTTATTATCCCGACATATCAACTCATGCAATCTATAAAATTAACTGACTAAAATTGTGTCTTTTATTTTTACAGCTTATAACTAAAGTCTTGTTTTGATACTATTTGTATTTTTTGAGTAGTATGAAATTTTATGCTTCATCAATATATATTCTTAACACATTTCATAATAGTTATTAAATAATATTCAAAATTTTATAACAGAAAATTTTTATTAAAAATTAACAGCATATTCACACAATCAATTTTAATTAGTATTTTTTTGGACTTTTAAGAGAAGTTTTTATTTCTGATGTTGGTATTACAAAACCAGTGAATACTTTTTCAATATTTAACACGTCGGTTTTTTTGCATATATTTTTTTTACATAAATATATATTATAGCTTACATCTCTTGGAAAAATTTTGAAATAGATTATAAATATTACTTCAGTTATTATTAACTGAGTTATAGTTAAGTAATTTTCATGAGGTATAAAAGTCTATCATTCAAAAAATGTTAATATAACGATGATTTGTCAATATCTGATATAGTGAATCATATATAAATTATTTCCGTATGTTAATAAATTTTATATTATTCAATTAATTTTAAAATGTAATCTGTTCTCTAATTTGAACAAAAAAAATAGTTATACCATATTCTGTCATATATTATAGCATTACGACATTGTAATTTCCATAAATTTGTCTTTTATAATAATCTTCCCCCTCAGTTCATACTTTTCTCCAGATCATATATAAATTAATTGGGCTGGTAAAAGGAAGCGATTAAAAAGCAGTGCTTTCACCAGCCTTCCTGGCTCATACAGCGATTAACCATTCGATTAGCTAGATATTTTATGAAGGACATTTTAGCTCAGATTGACACCATAATACAGTATAACTGCGTGCCATCTCAACTCTTTTCAGGGGATATGCATTAATACCTTTTTTCACCTCCTAACATCTCTTTCCTCTATACTAATATACACTTGGCCTGACTGGGTACGTCAAAACAAAAGACTCTAAGTATTCTCATGTTGACCATTATGGTACCCGCTAATATGACCAGTATATGTACATATATTTATGGGTTTTAATAACCGTCTATATCCCAACTCTCTTACATTATCTCGTGAGCTACTTGACGTATAATAGGAGACAGGGTGAGTGAACAGCGGGTGATGATAATTATTACCCCCTGTTGTTGGCAAAAACTAAACTCCGCCATTAAGAGGAAGAAAGGAGGGGCTAGATGGAGGGAAAAGCGGGACGAAACCTTAGCTCTGATTGAAAGTGGACTTGGACCCTGTGGGGTGGGTATAGAACTCCCGGAAGAGTGTCCAATATATTCCGGAAGTGGCCAGTGCTAGTGGACAGAGATGATCTTGTCGTCTCTTTTGCATCACGCAACTCTGACCTATCCAGACCAGGAAGAACATTCATTATGACGGGGCTTGGGAAGAGGGAGACATCTTGGAAACTAGAGTCCAGTTGGAAGAACTTGATTGGCATGCTGCATGTCCGGCTAAGCAGTCACCTTTCCGACACTACCAGAAGTGGCTGTATCGTGATCTTGCTTACAATCGACTTGTCCCGGTTGAAGAGAACTGAAGGAAAGGACCACCGGACAGCTTATTATGCTCAGCATTTTGTGATAATAGTCTCGTCTATAATTATACGCGTACTTCTTTGAGAAAGATTTCTTGGCTGAGCATGCTGTATATAGCATTTTGCTTTATTTTATATTATATATATTAAAGTATTCAGTAAAATTAACTGTGTTTTAATCTTATAATATTATAGATATATACTTGCAACAATGGTATATTTAGTAGGTGAAAGAGTTTATTAACTGAATCTCTTAATTAACTCGCACAACTTGTAGGAAATTAACTAAAAGTATTTTGTTAAGCAAAAGAGGCAAACTTGAATTCAGGCTAATATTTACGTATAATTAATAACGCTATAATATTTAGTAGGTATAATTGTTGATTGTATGTATAAATGATAATTACTACTAATATATACTTATTTTAGTATATATATTTTGTATAAAAGAATGTGTATAATACTGTATAAATGATAATTTCTTCCTCGACGTAAACTTTTATAATAGAATTTGTTTTAAAACTTTTTAAACATAAAAATATAATTGCTTTGTCGTTCTGAATTAATTCGAAAAGCAGAAAAATGTGAAAATTAAATATATTTATTTTTACTAATTTATATTCAAAATGAATTTTTTCATAATACAAAATCTCCATTGAAACAATTAATATAATTTGAGTTCATTGTTACATTTAAAAGTAAGTCTACATTTACTATAATGGTTATATATATATACTAAAACGAAAAGTGTAAATTATATAGTGAAGAATTAAGTGAATGTTTCTTTGCATTATGTTGAAAACAGTAATCAGGAAGAGTAATCAGAGTGGATTGACGGCTTGCTAAAGAATACAGCACAGTGGTATTCCACTTCTAAACTATTTTTAATAACACAGAAATGCTGACAAACATCCACTCACGAACAAAGCATTCATCAACCCATATCAGAGTGACAGTTTAAAGAACCAAGTAATATTGACGGCCAATTGAAATTCTGAGAATTTTGAACCGCGTATTTTGAAAATTGTAGACATTCCTCAGATGACCAACCACAGTTTTTGTCTGGCATTGGTATTTTGTAACCTCCACCAATCAAAAAATCGGCGAAATGGACATCAGAAGTCGCTATAATCGAATACTTAATAAGAAATTATGTGGGAAAAGTTTAATATAAAGACGCGTCAATAAACACCGACATTTTGTTTTGTCTCACCCTTTCAATCAGGGGATTAACTCCATAAATTATTTGCTTCCTTCAATTTGGTCAACTTCTCGAAACCGTCTAATGGCTTTAAACTTCCCCGGGCTTCTAGGCTTTCCAGGACTTTCTTCAGGTTTGCCAGCTCCTTTTCCCATGGCTCCAGTCCCTCCGGGACTTCACTTCGCCCCTGACCAAGTGGCCCGTGTTTGTGAGACCCTCGAAGAGTCGGGGGACGTAGATCGCCTGGGCCGGTTTCTCTGGTCACTTCCAGCTCACCCTGCACTATTGGATGCTCTCAACCGACAAGAGGCAATCCTTCGCGCTCGAGCCATTGTCGCCTTTCACGTGGGCAACTTTCGTGAGCTTTATCATCTTCTAGAAAAGCACCAGTTCGGGAAAGACTCTCACGGAAAATTGCAAGCACTCTGGCTCGAAGCCCACTATCAGGAGGCCGAGAAACTTCGCGGCCGTCCTCTTGGTCCAGTGGACAAGTACCGAGTGCGTAAGAAGTTTCCAATGCCGCGGACTATCTGGGATGGGGAACAGAAGACGCATTGCTTCAAGGAGAGAACACGGAGTCATTTAAGAGAGTGGTATTTGCAGGACCCATATCCAAACCCTACTAAGAAACGGGAGTTGGCGGCAGCCACTGGACTCACACCGACGCAGGTGGGAAACTGGTTTAAGAATCGTCGACAGAGGGATAGAGCGGCCGTTGCTAAAAACAGGTGGGAGTGACGGTTTTATTTTAGTCAATCATTTTAAATACTTAAGATCTCCAATAATCTATTTAGCTCTCATATACAGTATATTCATATATTAGTTGCTTTTGTAAAGAGTAACTAATAAATCGGTGTTATTGTTTTTTGATTTTTTATGCAAAAGGATTCCTTTGATTTAACAACAGTCAACAAAAAAAGCAAAATTGTTTTTATATTTTTAAATTCACTATTTTAGAAAAAGTGTGCTCATAAAAACATCTTGTTTAAATTTACTTAACATAACAAAAAGTAACTTAGTTCATGGAATCGTTTATTTAACATATTGCAACATTTCTTGAGAATATGATCTGACTTATATACTTAAAATAGCAAAGAACCTATCTTATATAATTATATATTATTGTAACTTATTTTGATTATTTTGCTATTCAAAATTGTTTAGTGTTATTTGTATGGGCAACAATTTAGAAGTAAAATTTATTGAATTGAAGAAGCCAAATTTCTTTTATTTTTTAGAGTATATCTCTAAATTTGAGTTGTGCAATCTCTTATTTTATGCACATCACATTTATGCAAATCATGTATTACTGCGCACATCAAAGTTTTCAACAAACTAAAACTATATCAAAGATTTTGAAATTTTATTGACAGCATAATTCAAGGAAATCGCACAAACTATTTTAATTTTAAAGGCGTTCGTATTCTTTATTATTTTAATAATTATTCTCAAAGACTTATAGATACACTAATTTAAGGTTGATTTGGTTGAAAAAATAGAAATAAATTCTAAAATTTCAAATATTTTGCCATTTTTAATAAAAGATATGCTAAGATTTTTAAATCAATTTAATTTTTATGTACCCTCATATATAACTCATATATATACCCTCATATACCCCTTTATATACCCTCAAAAATAAATAATATTTCATCCCCATCTTATTACCTCAAGTATGACTTGCGAAATATTATATGAATTAAAATTTGATCAAAAATAAAGAAAATATCAATTAATTTGAGGTTTAATTGAGTTTTTAGTTTATTATTTTATATGGGTTACTAAAAGTAAACAAATTTACATTATTTCAAGAAACTAACAGTAACATCTTACAAATATACATTATAAAAATTAAAATTTTCAAGTTAACTAATTAATGAATAAAATTAAACAATTCATAATTTGCTCAAACATGCACTATTCGTTGAACATTTTTGATAGGTGAACTTTAAAATATTATTGAATCTATTGCTTACTATGTATATTTAAATAATTATATATTTTAAAAAATCTTTTAAGTTTGGTGCGATTAAAAAAATAAATTTAATTTATTTGAAGACAACATAAATGAGGATATTTGGAGAATATTATGAGTAGCAATACTATTTTAAAACGTTTTTATTTTATTTTGCATCCACACGATTTTGATCACATATATTATATACAATCATCATTTTCCGTTCCTTTATTTCTGACCCCTCTATTATATATAATATAAAGTTTTTCGATAACATATGATTCTTGCACAGGACATGGCCTTTATCAACTCAAGAAATAACACCTCCCTCTCTTCATTTAATTTTCCTTGTAAGAAGTGACAAAATGACGCCATGATGTGTCTTCAAGCATCTCAATTTCTGTTTCAAAACAAAGAAACTAATGCTCCCTAAATCCATAAATGGTCCTAATTGATCAAAAGGCGGGGTTTACAATATGTCTAAATATCGTCTTATCTTAAAGTTCTATTGAGTCGAACTCTGAAACCATAATTGAGACTCACTTGTATAACTCTTGTTCACGTTAATGATTTGAAAAGATAAATTGATTATCTTCCTGAAGAAATTGGTCATAAATTTTATAAATTGGGTATATTCTTATAATGTCAGTTAGATTTTTTTTACTTAATTAAAGAGTTCGCGTATATTTTGTACACATGAAGTGTTTCAATTTTTCTTTCCGGTGAACATGTTAGCACCTCAAAGTTTTCTATCCATTGATGTTTTAAGAGTGTCCAATTGTACAATTTAGACTGTACAGCTAGTAGAAAATATTTTATAATATTCAGTTAAACGTGAAATATTAATATTTTTCGATATGATAAATATGTTCTATTAATTAAAATACAATATGACAAAGTGTGTCAGAGAGGCATATAATAAAAATATACTACAAAATGTATAATAAAAATAAAAACATTCTTTGTGATTTTATTATTTTGATAATAAATAACCACAATTCAGACCAAATTAAATTACATTTTTAAAAAATATACTATTAATTAGATCAGACTTACCTAATTATTAGTATTTTTCTTTTACAATTTGTTTTGTATTGTATTGTATCTATTTATTAGTGGTTGATTTTATCACAAAAGTCTTTCTATTTTGTTTTTATTTTGCATTTTGAAATGTATATTTTTATTAATTAATCCTAAAATATTATTTTTTTAATCAAATACTATTATTTTTAATTTTTATTTCACCAACTTTAAAGTAATTATAGTAATTTTTGTTGTGACAGACTCTACAGCTCGGGAGATCAGCGTGACAAGTGTGGGGACAAAGGTCATCTAGGGTCACCGGGAGGCACTTCCAGTTATCCTTGGATGGACAGCGACGACGAGGATGACGAACATCGACCAATTCCGCATCAACTCTTCCGCCGACGTCATGGTAACGAGGAAGATGACGAGCTGGACGAGGAAGAAGAGGAGGAGGAAGAAGAGGAGATCCTTCACATCGCTTCTGACGATGAAGACGACGGCGAGTTGACGTCCAGCCATGGAGCAACGACAGCCGAGCGACGTTCCGGTCTCACGCAGGCTCAACAACTTCTCAAAGCCTCACAGGAAGCATCCATGATTGCTGAAAGTCGATCTGCCACTTCTTCGTGAAATTAT
>JAUZNC010004450.1:123102-138605 GCA_034780395.1 Vannuccia rotundouncinata | reverse complement strand
AAATTGAACAAATTTAGAGTCACTGATCTATGATTTGAGAATAAATAGCCATGGGCTATTAGCCTCTGTTATGTAACACAATTCAAAGTTACCCATCATTAGAGTCAAAAAACAGGAAAATTAAAACTAATTTTATAATAATAATATCCTATTTTTAAAATTTTTCTTGGCAGGACCCCCTGACACCCACCAAGTTGGGGCCTCAAAATACCTCAAAATTATGCCAAGAAATGCATTCTAAGGTCTAAAAACCCAAAAAATTTCCTTGCAAGCTTGGATTGTATAGCCTCACTCCACAGGCCGCTCGCCATAAATTCAAAATCTAGACCCCCCTTACCAAAAAGCTGTATCCGCCCCTGTGTTTTCTGAACTACATGATACCTCAAAATATAATTCATTTTAATTAAATAATTTTATCACTTAATAAAACATCATATTTATATTTTGTTTTACATTTATTTTACATTTTTATTATTCATAAATACTTTTAAAGGGGAATTATAAATAATTATATACATGGGTTTTCATCCTTTGGCCAAGTTGTCTTGTACTGTACTGTTAATTAATTAAAGTTACTTTTAAAATTCTATAGCTATAATTAGGGACAAATATAAGTGCCACTCCTCTTGTCCATTCCGGGCGATTTGTACTAGTATGCCACTCTGCTTGATCTAACCAATAATTTTTAAATAATTCCAAAATGCTCTCTCCTGCATTCTAAGTCACAAAATCAAATGTTTTTCCTCATGAGCTTAGATTTATAGGCTATGCTACTTGCATAGAAATAAGGTACAGGAGATTGATTCAGTCCCCCCAAATTTTAAAAGTTTCTTATGTACCTCCCTAGACAAAGTTGTGGGGAGAGGGGGCACTTTGTATGCCCCTTTTTGTGTGCATCCTTGGATTGACTAAGCCGCCCCCCTCCTCCATAGAAAATTTCTGGATCCCCCACTGACAATATATATATAACAATGAACATTTTCTTAAATTTCAACAATACAACCCTCCCTCCTAAGTGCAGGATTCCTTTAGTATATTTTGATTATTTTTCATATGCTATTTATTAATTAGGTATATGCCTATTATTTTTTTGAATATTTTGTAAATATAAAAGTGGATAAAAACACCTACTAGATATTAGTTTATGCAAGTATAATTTGGTGTTAATATTAAGCAGGGTGTCCGCAGGTATGTGAAATTCACATATGTATATGAATTATATGCAAATTTCACATATGACTGAAATATATGTGAATTTTTTGAAATGTAAATGAATTTTGTAGCTTTTACATGAATTTTTAAATGAGTACCTATTTACAGGGTGGTCGAAAAGTAATGCACAATTTAGAAGTATATTTATGGATCAATTGCATTGACAATAACATATTGAAAGTCAGCATCTTTCTTCAGACTTGGACAACCAGATTTCTTGCTGTCTTCTATGGACCCAGTTGCTTTAAATTTGTGGACTAAGCATATAGTGGAAGAATGACTGGGCTGTAGACAATTAAACAATTTGGAAATGTTAATTGCAGTTGAACTTGCATTACTTCCATGTTGATAATAATGCTTAACTGCAGCAATTCTTTCATTACATGTTAACTGTACAGCACCAATGATTGCAAACCAAAATAAATTAACTGACAAAGCAGATAGCATACAGCAGACAAAATTTGAAATTCAAGTTTGAAATCTATTCATAACAATCAATAATTCATTAGTAATTAATGTATATATCAAATATAAAACCATAGATTTTATAGATGAGGAAGAAATTGTGCATTACTTTTTGACTATTTCTGAAATGAAGTTTTGAAAATGGACTGTACCTAACCATATTATTATAGTTGTAAAACATGAAGAATATTAAAATTGTCACAAATATTTGTTTACCTCAATTAAAATTTCAAAGAATTAAAATCAATTAAAATTCATATACTTAAATTATTAATTAAATGTTTTTCCAATTTTATTATACTTTTATGTTTCTATCAATTTAATCTTGCAATATGAATGGTTGTTCCTTCATAAAATTAAGTTGATCTATTTATATATAAAAAGTTAAAATTTAAAAAAAGTTTAAAAACTATAAAACATGAATTATCTTAATTCTTTTATTTTTATACAATTTTTATAGATCTGTATATTTAGAATATTTATATAAATTTAAAAAGGAATGAATCCTGTTTAGAATTTCCAGATAGAATTGTATATATTTCCAAAGTAGAATAAAATTAGAGTTTTAGGACTATACAATACAATACAAGACAATACAGTAATTATATTAATATTAATGTATATTATAAAATCTTGCACTTACTATCATACATTATTGTGTTAGTTTAACTTTTTTGCATCAATTATTTTCCAGATATTTTCATATTAATTAAATACTTCAAATATCTGTAACTGAACATGAGTCATCAGGACTCAAGAAAGAATTTTATTCTCACAAGTGTATCAAACCACTTTGAAGCCAAAGGGGAAAGTGTTAAGAAGCTACTGACTTCTCCAGCTCTGGATGCATTCCTTGATGATGGTAATGTAACTGTGTTTACAGCTTCAGCAAGTTCTAACGGGGAAGAATATTCATTTTCAAACAAGGTAATGTCTACATTAAATTGTACAACACATTTTTTATGATAATTTTCTATAATTTTTATACAATGACCACAAAAAATTACAAATCATAATTAATTTCTTTGTTGCTGAGTAAATATTTATATTCTGTTTGAAATCAAATTATTAATTTTACTAACATTTCAAACATTGATAAACGCTTATATAGTCGAAACATCTGTTAAGTACCTCTTCATTCTTTTCAAATGAATTTTATTTTAATCTATTTTATTTGTTTAATTTTGTGCAGAGTGTTTTTATTTTACTTTTATCTAATTTTCCCTCTGATGTCAGCTATTCTAAAAGTTTCCCTATTATTCAGATTGAAGATGAGACTTCAGGAAGCAACACACTGGTTTTCTTTAAATCTCGTCCAGAAGTTATCACACCGGACAATCTGCACAAGAGTATTCTCATCTCGTCACTTCTGGATTCTCCGGTTCAAACACTCTTTCACGCCGTTCAAAAGCTATATGCTCCAGCGCTTTTAAAGGTATCAAGATAACCTGTTTATTAAATAAAATTCAATTAAAAGTGATGTAATTCATAGTTTTAATTATGAGAATCATATAATTTACAAAAGTATAACTCGCATTGACAGAGCGAAAAATGGAATCGGATCTTCGACCCTAAACTTCAAGGCCTTTTAACGGATCTTGAAACTGGGCTTGGAAGTGTTCTGCGTCGTACAGATGTTCAGAGTAGAGGACTTCCTGATGGTGATCGTGAGGATAAGAACTTTGGAGGTCAGTGAAAGTTGATCTGAATAGTGTTCTGATTGTGTGCTTGCACATTGCTCTTTGCGTGACTTGACAGGGATCCTGACACCATCCGATGAGATTCAGTTCTGGACAGAACTAACACGGGGTCGGGGGGATTGTCGGGATCGTGCCGAACATTTCCTTCAGCTGTTGGATCCACTGAGCAAGGAGCTGGCCGGCCTGGAGGCTCTGCCACCGCTTCAGAATACGTTGGACATGCTGGATGTGGCCCAGGACTGTCTGGACGATCTGTGGAAGCAGGCGGACTATTCCCCGCCCTACCCAGAGGCGAGAATGCGTCATCTCATGCTGATACTGAGCAACGAGCTGGTTCGCTATATCCAGCGTCAGTTGGGCGAGACCGACGTCTGGACAGACTCCTATTCGCAGGTTTGTTCCCGACTGCCACTACTGAAACCAGCCTGATTGTTGTCTGAACACCAAATTACTCGTTGCAGATTAAGGACTCCCTGAAGAGCGCTAATGAAATCTGCGATCGATGGATTCAGTCCTGTCACCAGCTTACTAACCAGTTCTGGAAGATATTTGCCCCACACCCCTGGACCTCGGATAAGGTCACTTTTAACTACCTGGAGAAGTTTCAGGGTCGATTAAAAGAGGTATTTTGGAAGTTTGTAAAAAGACAAAACCCTGTTTTATCTTCTCCATTTTCCCGTCATTCAGATTCTCTCCCTTCGCACGGTGCATGAGCAAGTGAGTCGGCTTCTTAATCATTCAGACAAACAAGAACTTCAGCTGGCCAGTTCATTTCGGTCTCTGAGTAGCCTGCAACCACTCGCCTACAACCCCTACACAGAACCGCTGTGGCGGGCTGGTGTAGCTGCCTTCGAGGCCGGGATGACCCCAGCGGAGGAGCGGATTGCCGTCACTCTGCGGACCCGTTTGCGACAGTATGCGGACCAGCCGCAGCAACTTCTGCGCGAGTTCCAGCGATACCGCGAGCTGGCTAGAAGGCCGACACTGAGCCGCGAGTTGTTGGCTGAGAGAGAGACATTGTTGGGCCAACTACACACGTATATTAAACAGGTGGGCAGAATATTTTATTAATAAATGAAGAATACCTCGAGCCAATATTGGAAGTATATTGTTTTATCATTATTTATCATGTTTAATTAATAAGTAGATTAAAATAATTTTGCAAAGACTGACGTGAATCATATATAATTACAGTGTTTAATGGAATTTGGTATAAGTAGGTCGACGTGACCTAGTTGCAATTATTCTATGTTTTATTCTTACTTATATTTTAAACATTTACTTCATTTTTTATTTACTAAGTTTTTTCAATATATACAAATTGAGTTACTTTCGTATTTTAATATTCTGTTGATTATTTTAGGAACTTTGTTTGAAACTTTCAACTTATTGTCAACAAATTTGTGGAAAAAACACAAAAAGTAATTTACTATTTGTCATTCTCAGAAGCCACCCTATTTCAGTAACTTTTTGTTACTATAGGGTGATTTTTAAAACCAGAATTCAATTATTCGGTTTAGTATGCAAATATTTAAATTTAATTACACTTTAGAAATTCCTGCTGTTATAATACCGTTATCTCGCTTTGTGTATTTATCTTTGAAATAAAACTCACTTAATCCTCTGGCAGGTCCGCGACGAGTTTGTCAAGCGGAGTTCTATTGGCGGCCAGGTACCCATGGGGAAGAACACTCCGGAACAGGTTAATCGAATCATTTGGGCCAAACAGTTGGAGGCCCGCGTAGCCGAAACTTCCGACGTAGCCAAGGCCATTCTTGGCGATCTATCTGGCTTTGAGAAGTTCCGTCAGGAGTCTGCCGACCTCCTTGAAGAGTTGCAGAACTGGCGTCAGGACCAGTTTGACGCTTGGTCACGTGACATAATTGATCGGTTGGAGGATCACTCGGGGAAAAAGGGCTCTGTCAGCCTGGAAACTCAGGTATGTAGAGAGAAGGTTTGATAGGTTTTATCTTCATATCATAAATTAAATGAAATGATCCTATCATGTTTTTTATATTATCTTTTAACCACACCCTTAGATTCAAAGAAGCAGCTCGTTTTCCTAATTATTGACGAACTTTCTAATCATGTAAAGCACTAGTCTGTTGGTAGTCTAAATCATGTAACTGAGAGGTCCGAAGTTTATATCTGATATGTTGTACTCATTAGCAATTCTCTTCCTTCAAGAATTAGAATCGACCGATTATATTGGTCCACTAAACGTAAAAAGTTTAATAAGACGATTTCAATTTAAAATGTCAATTTGACAACAATTATTTAGTTACTCTTAATATCGATCCTACTAAAATATATAAAATAAATTATTTAGTTACTATTAATATCGATCATACTAAAATATATAAAATCACAAAATAAGCACTTTAAGCTTACAAAAAACGAGATTTTGTACATTTTAATTTGAGGTTATTGAGGATTTTAACCGTTAAGCACAATCTGATATTGTCAGAAATTTGATCTCTGACAATTGATCCAAACTTTCCAACCATGCCTCTACAGGGTCGTCTGATGGAGTTGAATTCAACCGATGGAAAGCTCTACGTAAACTACTCGGAGCGTCTTGTCACCCTGCTCCGAGAGGTACGCACACTCACTGGTCTGGGTTACGCTGTCCCGTCGAAGATTCTGGCCGCCGCCGAAGTAGGACAGAAGTTCTATCGACATGCGATTGTCCTCAAGCAGGTGTGTGGGACGGTAGTGAATTCCAGCAGTATATAGTAGACTGATTTAAACATTTATTCCATATAGACTTGTCATTATAATGTAGGAGTAGTTTTGATTATTAATTTGATTATCTACTTTTTTTGTCAGAGACTTCAAATATGCAATTATAATTTTTAAAAAAGTTCTGCGAACTAAGCATATTATTAAAATATATATTTTTTTAGTTTATCGGCTGAAGTTTTCAGGCTTAACATATAATTTCCTCTTAGTAGTTAGATTCTATTTAAAGGAGCATCAGTTTTTTATATATGATCTGTCTGACAATGTGATATATTTTGTAAGAATTCGGTGAAATATTCCTCTTCTGATAGAATGCAAAATAGTTATCTTTTCGAAAAAACTCCTTATTTTCTAAATATACATTTCAAGGGATTAGATGTTTTCACTTTTGTTTTTAATCTTTATATCAATCATTGTAATCATAAAAGTAATTAAACATATTCGCTGACTGCAGAGGATTTCACAATTTTTACTTGATTACATTTGTGGTTGCCGCTTTCTTATTGATTTATATGATTTACTCACTGTGCAGAGAAAGAATTGCTTATTCAGCCGTTTTCCTCTGGTGATTTAAATATATGTACAGGTCGCCCAGTTCTACAACACCATTGACAGTCAAATGATTGCCAGCCAGCAGTCCATGATGCTGGCCTCTGCACTCTCCTTCGAGCGTCTCATCAAGAATCCCAAGGGTGTTGCCGGCGGTAAGGACCAGGGGTTCAACGTCACCTGGGACAATCCACGGGAGTTGGAGGCCTACATAGACAAATTACAGGCGGCTACTAGCAAGATTATGTCGGAGAATCGGAAGCTTAGGAAGCAGCATTTTGTCGTTTGTGATAAGGTGATGATATATTTGCCCAATTATTTATGCTCTATAATTATGTGCAGTTAAAATCACGACTTTGTAATCCTGTTTGGTTGATATTATTTCAGGTTGTAAGCTTGATGACAGTGGATCTGCTCCGTCATCAGGCCAAATGGAAGGAGGGCTTGATGGACATCCGTCATCTCATGGCTCGTTTAGTGGAGGAGGTGTGTATTAGCTGCATTTTATTCTACCCACAGATATTTAATGTTTTGTCATCTATACGTATGAATCGTTGAAGAGGTTTCGATATAATATATTTTAATATATGTGATTGTAGCACGGTACATATAAATTAAAACTGTTTGACACGTAATTATCTACAGAACTTCTCGCCGGAGGACATGCAACCATGGCGAACCCACTGGGATCGACAGTTATACAAAGCTCTCGAAGTTCAGTACAGTATTGGGCTGGAAGCGCTCAGTGAGAACCTGCCCCAGATCAACGTGGATGTGACATATCGTCAGAACCGGCTCCAGTTTAAGCCGCCCTTCGAGGAGGTGAAGTCCAAGTACTTCAGGGAGATGCGCAAGTTCATTTCCATCCCGAACCAGTTCAGAGGGGTGGCAGATAGCGCTGAGACTGCTGCGGATATCTTTGCGGTAGGCGAAATTCCTCTTTTACTACTAAAAGTGTGCATTTTCTGCTAGGATTATTTGTGTGTGTAATGTATAATTAACTAGGATATGAAAAATCCAAAATCTAACAGAATATGATATTACCAGTTACATTATTAGTGTGTGATTGTGAATTATGAATTCAAAAGTCTATACATGGTTATTTGTAAACACAGAACTAGTCTAAAACTCCGATCAATTTTTTATTAAAATAAAAAACCTCTGAACTAAATAAAATATTAATATACGTGGTCTTAAGCATAGAGTAAGTATACATAGAGTTTCAACTCTTAATGATTATTTATGCAGTTTAATACTACTCTTCGTCTACCCATAAGCTTTTTCGAAATATGTATTTAAAAAGAATGCAAAATATATAAAAAATGATTATGTAACAAAAATACCGATATATGTGCGGATAGTATATTCTATCAAACATACAATAATGTTTTCAGAACAGGACATTATCTACCACTTAAATAATATCGTTTTATTTATGTCCACAATTTGAAACGACCGTTACCTGTATTTAACATCATATCGTTCATATTAACATCTTTACATCAGAGTAATTATTATGCAAGTATTTCATCTTGGAAATGTTTGCTATAAATTGGTCTATCTGAATGAAATATATGACAACTTATTTACTATTCAGATTGATTAAAATTTACTAATTCATGTTAAAATGAAACGACCGTTACCCTGAAATGACCCATAACAGTTTTTGATACAAATTTAATTAATAATACTTTACAGACAATTTATGTATCTTACAATTGCTTAAATATAGAAAGTTGCTCTTAAAAATGAATTTAATTAAAATATATAATACTACTCTTTGCTTACCCATTTATGCAAACTTTATAGAAATACAACGATTTTCCATCGACAAAAATTTACAATGCAATGCATATGAAATCAATAAGAGTTGAAACTCTATGTATAATTACTCTATGGTCTTAAGCATCTTTCAGCCAAACTTTAAAGATATCCAATAGATATCAATCAATAAATATCGATATTTACCAAATTTTATATACAAAATAAACTCCGAACAAGCCATACATTTTTTAAAATCGATATTAAATAATGGATATCTATGGTTTTTAAAATTAGATCTCTATGAAATTTAGCACAAAGAAGCACAGGACCACGAAGATTGATATTTTGGATAGTTGTGTTTTTACAAATAACCCTATAAACTTTCTGACTTTATGATGCAGTTGTTTTTTATTGAGTTATTGATCCATTCCTTCTAGATGTTCTTGACAATAGTCCCTTAATTTACACGAACCTCTTCCCCCTCCCCCAGATCATCATTGAACGGAACGCGGAGGGCTTTATCACCTCCTACAGGAAGGCGGACTTCCTCTTCCGTCGTCTCTACGCTGTATTGGACAAGTTCCGCGACTGGGTGGTGTTGGGCAGCCACGACCTGGACGAGTTCGTCGAGACACACTGCCTGGCGATCGCCGACTTTGAGAAGAACTTCAAGGCGATCAAGGCCAAGGGCCGCGACGCTGAGAAGCTGCCTAACGAGATCAAGATCGACTGCCTCATTGTCAACTGCCAGCCGGTCAAGTCGGCGATTGAGACGTTGATACAAAACCTGTTCGACGCGCTGCTGACGTCGCTGCGACGATCGATACAACGTGACGTCACCAACGTTGACAGTTTCCTCGCCGGGGCGATGGAGACGCTGGGTCGCCGGCCTCAAACGGTGGAGGAACTGGGCGAGGCGAGTGTGCAGCAAGCGGACTTTCAGCGTGCCAAGGGGGACCTCAAGACCCGCGTGAAGGAGGCAGAGGCCAAGAACAAGCTGCTGCGGAGTGTGGCGGGGTCGGGGGTCGACAGTTTTACACAGCTGGCGTCCATGTGGGACAAGTTTGAGCTGATGATGGAGAGTTTTCAGTTGATGGTGCGGGAGCAGATTGATGTGAGTGGCCTGGTTGATTTGTTATCGGAAGGAGAGCTCTCTATCTTATGGTACTGTTAGCTATGGCATCTACTCTAGACTAGTACCACCTAGCCGGAAGCAGGACAAGAGAATAATGACTTATCCAGTGTTTAGAAAATTACATTTCTTTGAAATTTCTTTCAGAGCAACTTTGAAATTCTTGCACAGAATTTGAAAGGTCTTTGAAATAAATTTAAATGAAATCGAGGAAATACAAGAAAATCCAAGAAATCCAAGTCACTTTCAAAGAAATTAAAACATCAAAGAACTTTTAAATTCTTTTAAAGAACTTTCAAAGAAGGGAAATTTTCAAAACACTGCAGGGTAGATACAGAAACAATTCAGCAAATGCATGAGAACATATACACCGGAAGCGGAATTGACACCAGCGGACCAATTTATCAGATAACTCCAGAACACCCCGATGACTCATCAACTGCACTCGAGCTTCGAATCTACATTGTTTCTAAAGAACTACCTAATTGTTCTAGCACAGATTTACTGATATGATTAGATGAGTATATTTAGCATTGTAGATTAAAATCACTGTTTAATTTGTTTACAGGTTATGAAAGGGAATGTCGAGTCTCGCATCAAAGGATTCAACCAGGATCTCGACAAGTTCGCCGCTCGTTGGCACCAGCTGAAGCCGGGGCGAGACTTGTTGGACGAGGGAGACAAGATGACCTGCCTCAAGGCGGTAGAGAACATCAAGGAGAGACGGGCTGAGTTTGATGAAATGATCAAGACCCGGGAATCTATTGAGTGAGTTGCGTTTTGGGTTAAGAGACTTGTCTTATTTCTTGATTGCCGCAGATTCGGATTCTGGTTGATTTTCATCTACTCTACTGGATAAGAATTTATTTTTACAAAACTCTTTAAGTACAACAAAATTATAATTATAGTTCGATACATTCCATAGTTTTATAAATTTGAATGAATATTGTTTACTTTAATTATTCTCTTAGTAATTTAAAACGTTAATTTATTAGTTGATAATTTTAAATTGTCAGGAAAACGTTTAATTGTGAACTGTTTTGTAATTGATCCAATTCAATAATTATTGAGAAAGTATTTCTATTCCTTTCCTAAAACAGACGAGATTGTGACCACTTCGAAATGGAGGCTCCTGAGTTTCCTCAAGCGGACGAACTGCTCCAGGACTTGACCCAATTCAGTGCTATGTGGAGTCAGTTTGAAGAGTTCAACAATGGACTCAGTGATTTGGCCAAAGAGGATTGGATTTCCTTCAGGTAAGACTTTCGGTTCGCTATTTTCTTTAGATGACAGAATTATTTCTATCTGATCAATTTCGCTTCCAGAACAAGATACTACTGCTTCGAAGAATTCTTGGGTGTTTGGTTTGACAAACTGCGCTCGGATGACACTACTTCGATGACAGTTCGACTTCAGAAAGAAATTGACAAATATAAGGTATTGATCACTGCACAATTGAACGGTAAATATATAATTAAAGTACACTTTGCACTCCAATCACACACAGGACGTTATCCCGGTGCTCAAGTGGGTACGTGGAGACCCCCTCTCCCAGGACCACTGGCTCGAGCTCTTCCGCCTGCTCAACATGCCTCGCGGGATGACCCTGGAGAAGCTGACCTTCGGCGATATCCTCGAAGCCTCTCGGGACATCATCCGCCACGCGGACACCATCAAGGAGCTCAATCACAAGGCCCAGGGCGAGGTGACAATCCGCGAGGCGATTCGCGAGCTGGAGATCTGGGGGGCTGGGGCCACCTTCCAGCTGACGGATTACGAGGACTCCCACAAGCACAGCATGCAGCTCATCCGCGATTGGAAGGAGCTGGTCAACCAGGTCGGCGACAACCAGTGCCTCCTGCAGTCGCTCAAGGACTCGCCATACTACAAGCACTTCGTGGACAAGGCCTCCGTGTGGGAAACGCGGTTGGCCGACCTCGACGAGATACTCCAAAACCTCAACCAGATCCAGCGCAAGTGGGTCTATCTGGAGCCGATCTTCGGCCGAGGGGCGCTGCCTAAGGAGGGAGGCCGTTTCAAACGGGTGGACGACGACTTTCGGTCGATAATGAGCGATATTGCGCGAGACAGTCGCGTCTTGTCGCTGGTCAGCGTCCAGGGGCTGCGAACTTCCCTCACGAACATGCTGGACCAGCTGCAGCGCTGTCAGAAGGCGCTCAACGAATTCCTCGAGGAGAAGCGCTCCATTCTGCCTCGGTTCTACTTCATCGGTGACGACGACCTGCTGGAGATTCTGGGCCAATCGACTAACCCGGCGGTGATCCAGGCCCACCTGAAGAAACTCTTCCAGGCGATTTATAGTGTGGACTTCGACGACGGCAACAAGCACATCATTGCTATGAAGTCTATCGAGGGGGAGTTAGTGGCCCTGCGTAAGCAGGTTCAGGTCACCCCTGAGGTCGAGAACTGGCTCGGCAAGCTGAGTGAGGAGATGAAGGCCACCCTCACAGAACTCCTCAATCAATGTCTGCAGGATTCCAAGATGTCCTCGCGCGGTCCCAGTGGCCTGGATCCCACTCGCTACCCCTCCCAGGTCCTATGCATCTCGGAGATGGTCCAGTTCACAAGTCGTTGTGAGGCAGCGATCAAGGACAACCGGCTGGGCAACTTGAAGAAGGATTTGGCCACGCAGCTAGAGTCCTACACCGGGGTGGAGATGTCCTCCGGGGGTGGGGTGGGGAGCTCAGCTTTTGTGCTCGAGTTGAAGTTGAAGGCGCTGATCCTGGACACCATCCACAACATTGACGTGATCGATCAGTTGATGGAGGTTAATTGTAGATCCCCCGGTGACTGGACCTGGCAGAAACAGTTGAAATATTGCATTCGGCCGAGTGATGGAGTAAGGAAGGCTTTTAACTAACAGTACTATTAATGTATTGTAATATTTTAATTGTTAACAATTATTGTAAAAACAGAACTGTGCAAAAATGTATTAAGATATTTAAAACTCCAAAATAGTAATCTTCTTTGAGCAAAATTTCATAGAGAGATCTAAAATTAAAAACTATCATTAAATATCGATTTTTTTATAATTGTCTAGTCCGGAATTTATTTGTTATAAAGTTTGTAGAAAATCGATATTCACGTTGGACCTCTATGAAAATTTGTACAAATATGCTTAAGTCCACTTAGATTAATGTTTTAGCTATTTCGAAGGTTTAAATTTATTTAACCTTTTAACAGTTAACATTTTTTGGGGCTAGTTCTGCATTTACAAATTTTGTCTGATTTTCTATTTTGCTAAACAATGCCATCTCAGATGTGCACAATGAAGATGGTCGATGCCGAGTTCAACTACACACACGAGTACCAGGGCAACGCCGGCAAGCTCGTCCACACTCCGCTCACCGACAAGTGTTATCTCACCCTCACCCAGGGCATGCGCATGGGCTTGGGGGGCAATCCCTACGGCCCCGCGGGGACGGGTAAGACGGAGTCGGTCAAGGCGTTGGGCAACCTGTTCGGCAGACAGGTGTTGGTCTTCAACTGTGACGAGGGCATCGATGTAAAGAGTATGGGCCGGATCTTCATCGGTCTGGTCAAGTGCGGCGCTTGGGGCTGTTTTGACGAGTTCAATCGGTTGGAGGAGGCTGTGTTGTCGGCTGTATCCATGCAGATTCAGGTCGGTCCTGTTCTTTAGTTGTGATAGCTTTTCTTTACAACTTGTAAAACCGCTTCACTCCATCCTTTTACCATCTCAGGTGATCCAAGACAGCATTAAGAACAAGCAGAACTCGATCGAGCTGCTAGGCCGCAACATCAACGTGGACCCTAACTCGGGTATCTTCATCACCATGAACCCGGCGGGCAAAGGCTATGGCGGTCGACAAAAGCTGCCCGACAATCTCAAACAGCTCTTCCGTCCGGTGGCCATGAGCAGCCCGGATAACGAGCTCATTGCCGAAGTGATCCTCTTCTCCGAGGGCTTCAAGAATGCCAAGGAACTGGGCAGGAAGATGGTGGCGATATTCAATCTTTCCAGGCAAGGAGCTGTTTTTAAATGAAGATTCACAGAAGCCGAATAATTTATTGTCCTATTTTGTTTCTTCAGAGAGTTGCTCACTCCACAACAGCACTATGATTGGGGACTGCGCGCCCTCAAGACCGTGCTACGAGGCTCGGGAAACCTCCTCCAGCTAGCCAAAGCTCCACAACCCGTCGACGGCGAAGCGGAAGGAGGTTCCAGACAGGCTGCAACAATCACCCCGGAGAGAGAGACCGAACTGGTGGTGCAGGCGGTGAGAATCAACACCCTGTCCAAACTCACATTCGCTGACGGTGTGCGCTTTGATGCTCTCGTGCGCGATGTCTTCCCCGGGATCAAATTCAAGGATATTGAATATCAGAGTTTAGCGGATGCTCTCCGGGAGGTTGTTAAAGAACTTAATCTCGTGCTGATAGAGCCACAGGTGGGTGGAGAATCAATGTTTATCCTTTGTGCAATATGTAAGAGATGAAAAGTCTTTTGAACGAAACATGATTTCGATAAATCACGCTATTTTAATAAAAAATTAAACTGGTTCCACTCTTCACCGGCTCTGCAGATCAAGAAAGCCCTGGAGGTGTACGAACAACTCCGACAGAGGATGGGTGTTGTGATTGTGGGTCCCTCGGGATGTGGAAAGTCGACCATTTGGCGAATCCTGAGGCTAGCCCTGGCTCGTCAAGACCAGGTGGTCAAACAGTATGTCATGAACCCCAAAGCCATCCCCAGGACCCATCTGTTGGGCCACATTGATATGGACACCCGGGAATGGACTGATGGTGTGCTCACATACAGCGCTCGGCAAGTGGTTAAAGAGCCCCAAGGTAGACTTTCAGATGGGCACTTCTCACTCACAGATACCTTTAGGACGACATTTATTGAAAAACGTTCTCTTTTTCTCCTTGTCTCGTGTCAGAAATACAATCATGGATCGTCTGCGACGGGGATATCGACCCGGAGTGGATCGAGTCTCTCAACTCAGTGCTGGACGACAACCGCCTCTTGACCATGCCGAGCGGAGAGCGCATACAGTTCGGCCCCAACGTCAACTTCCTCTTCGAGACGCACGACCTGAGCTGCGCCTCGCCGGCCACCATCTCCCGGATGGGCATGATCTTCCTCAGTGATGAAGCGACTGACGTCAAGGCGCTGGTGACGTCATGGCTCGCACACCAATCGGAGCGAGATCAGCAGCTCTTGTCTGCCTACCTGGACGAGTACTTCCATGATGCGCTTGGATGGATCAGGAAGACTGTAAGACATTCTTTTATACTTATCTTGTTGAATGCCTAAACATATTTTACGCACATCTTTTACGCAGAACGATTACGCAGTGGACACTAGCCTCGTGGGAACCGTCTTCAATGGGTTATCCCACTTCCGCAACATCGCCAACAAGTCCCACTTCGCCATCTGCCTGATCCGAGGCCTCGGGGGCAACCTCAGCGAGACCAATCGGGAGACCTTCGCCAGGGAGGTGTATCGAATCACCGGAGAGGAACCACCCGAGTCGCGCCGGCCTTTGGACGTCTTCTACGACGAGAACTCCGGGCGTCTCATGTCCTATGCTAGTCGGGTGTCCAACGATCTCACCACGGAACGGATGCTGGGGGGTCAACCGCCGGTGATACTCACAAGTGATGTGCAGCGGTACATGGACTACTTCAATTGCTGGCTACAACAGGAAACCATCCAGCCCTTCATTCTGGTGGGGCCGGAGGGTTGTGGTAAAGGGTGAGAGACTAGATTTCTTAGTTGAATTTAGAAATCAGAAATAGCTGTTATACAGATGCTACGTATACCCATTAATTACTTTCTTCATTTAAATATTCGTAGATAATATGATTTTAAAATATCAAATTTGTGTTCAATGCCAATTTTATTTTGAAACAAATTTGTGTTCAATGCCAATTTTCTTTTGAAACAAATTTGT
>JAUZNC010004450.1:84036-104104 GCA_034780395.1 Vannuccia rotundouncinata | reverse complement strand
CAGTAATTAAACTTGAAGTTAAACCACAGTGATTAAACCTTGAAGTTAAACCACAGTAAATAAACCTTGATGTTAAACCACAGTAATTAAACCTTGAAGTTAAACCACAGTGATTAAACCTTGAAGTTAAACCACAGTAATTAAACCTTGAAGTTAAACCACAGTAAATAAACCTTGAAGTTAAACCACAGTAAATAAACCTTGAAGTTAAACCACAGTAATTAAACTTGAAGTTAAACCACAGTGATTAAACCTTGAAGTTAAACCACAGTAAATAAACCTTGATGTTAAATCACAGTGATTAAACCTTGAAGTTAAATCACAGTCATTAAACCTTGAAGTTAAACCCCGTCCTCTCTAACAAACAGTTACATGTTCCCCTCCAGCACTGGGTGGAACGCGCCGAGAACGGCTCCCTTCTTGCGGACAGCTTGGACCTCTCCGAACTCTTCCACCCCGACACCTTCCTCAACGCCCTTCGTCAGCAGACCGCGCGCGCCGTTTCCTGTTCTATGGACGGCCTCAAATTCGCCTGCAATTGGCGGGACGACATCCAAGGGGCCCGCTTCCCGGTGCGCATCGGGGGCCTTCAGTTGGAGGGCTGTGCCTTCGATGGTTCTCGACTTTCCGAGAATACGAGGGACTCCCCGTCGGTTTCAGCCGTTCCCAAGGTTACCGTCGCTTGGATTCCAAAGGTGATTAGAGACTAAATACTACCTAGCCGATTGGATTTTATTTTACACTCTGTGAGGAAATATTAATTAATTTTCCGTTCTATTTTTGAAATAAAGATGATTTTATGGATGTAGGCTTCATCGACCGATGTCATTATATTACGGTTAACATATTAAGAGCAGACTTTTAGTTTAAAACTAGAAATGAATTATTTCTTCAACATACTGCATAATCAACATAATTCGATCAGGACGTTCGACATCCCTTCTTGGCCTCCTTCACAGTTAATTTCCAACCCGAACGGTTCACAGCGATCGCATAGATCCGCCTCCAATTGACTTGATGGTGTCAGTCTATCATAGTATTTACATACATAGTATAAATAAATAATTAAGGATATGAAACCCTATAAAAATAATTTAGTTTCCAAATTGCCTTATAACAAACAGTGCTTTGAATATTCTCAACTATGAGACATTCTTGTTTTCCTATTTTAAATTAGTGTGTGTGTTCGTATCTCTATTTGATGATCCTAAATGATGATCCTAAGGGCAGTATTTAAGTTTAATTCTTAATCACTATTTTTTTCGTCGAATTAAACCTAATAGCTTTCTCCTAATTACTTTAAATTTTCTATTTAAAATGAAATATTTGTCAATGATATTTTTCGATGGAAACTTGTCTAGAGAAATTATATTGCGGAATGTATTATAAACTTTGCTGAAATACTCAGGATATACATTTAATGTTGTTTTGATATCTGTCTGATTTGCGTCTAAAGTTTATCCTGTTGAAATGAAAGTTATAAAAACCTATATCCCGGGAATAATAACCGTATATGACATTTGTAAAGTAGAATTTTATTATAGTACCAGCACAGTTTAATTACCGAGAGAGAGAGAGCAAACGAATGAATTAAATTCACCAAATAATATAATAACGTACGTTACCAATTCAAGTTTGCAATGATTTCAAATCACCTGAATTGCATTCGCAAGCCATATAAAGTGCCACTATTTGCACAGACTGCAAATCCGACAGCCTTGAATTAATAATACTTACCTTTAGTTGTTAGCATGCATAAATAATCGCTTAGATGATTTCATTATTTGAAAATTTTTAATTATCGTTATTGAATAAAGAATTATATTTATTTTAAGATATTCTTTTAAATTAAAACGCTATTTTCTGGCCCAAATTTTCGATAGTCAGGTAAATAATCGGATTGGTAATATATTTAATATAGTACTACTTAGATATACTACTCAAATTTTTCAAGAAACTTTACATTTTCAGATGAATCTTTTTAGAAGGAATAAATTTGTCACTTATTAAAACTACCTAACACTCAAAAAATATTTACATCAGAATTACGGGGAATATTTTTTTATAATTAATAATTATCCCATCTTAGTTTTTTTAAATATTTAAACCCTCCTTATAAATAATATCAATAATAACGAGAAAACAAGACACGGCAATCTATAATTTAGGATCGAACTAGCATTTCCAATTTCTCTCTTTGGCACAGTAGCATCTCCAGAGGTTATTGATGCCCTCAACTTCAAAATGGGGAGAATCACTTAATTATTGAAGGAAGATCTCACGCTTGTCTTGGGTCGCTTCTTTTCATGCCGACTCTGTATGTCTATGTGTAAAGAAAGAGAAAACCGTTTTATTTTATCTGTTTAACGGAGAAAAGGAAAAGTCGAAAATATTTTAGTTTTTTTTATACTGGTAGAATTTTAAAATAAGCGAATTAGTGGATTAAAAGAATTGCAATTTAAAAATTTTTTTTTTGTAAAATAGTATGAGAATAAAATGATAAGGTTAAAATAAAAATTCAAGTTATTTAGGTTCGACCGTTAAATTTCGAATATTTTTGTCGTATTTGATTTTTATGTGAAATATAGATTTCAGTACAAGCTTTATGATATATCTGAATGTATTGTTTCAAATTAAATTTAGTGTTAAATCTTTATTAAATATACAGACACTTACCAAATTTAAATTTAATTATGAATATCAATTTCAAAGAATATATCAAAATTGTTTTCTTTAATCATTTTTTAAAATTCTTAAATCCAATGCTTTAAATATTTGCAATTTCACTAGAATTATTGAAGTCTTATAGATATAAAGAGAGTGTCCATATTAAAATATTAGTATTTTTATTCCTATCATTATATATATTTTAAGAACTCTTAAAAGATTAAGTTATATAAACGCAATGAAATATTATTTTTAATCAAAGGTATATCTTTGTCTAATTTCATTTTCATTCATTTATTTTATGATAAAACATATTTGTTTTTTATTTTAGTAAAATAATTTTTTGAGTTTTAGTATCTCTAGATCTTGCTTTAATTATTTGAAATATTAAAAATAATAAAATCCGGTTCATTAATAATGCAATTTAATAATAATAATTTAAACTTTAAAAACAAAATAGGAATAAATGATCTGCTTATGTATTTTGTCTTTTAGTGTTATAGCTGTTTCAAGGTAATGCGGAAGTAGTTTTGGATAGTTTCAAATAGTTTCTGAACCTTTCCTCTAACTATCTTTTGATGTGAAAAACTTATATTCTCACCCGGACTCGCGTGGACTCGCGTGTTCCCTTCATGCACATAATTAATCAATATAGTCAAATACCCATCTATATATCAACATATTCTCTCGCAGAACAATCCGGACGTCTATTCGCGCGAAGAAAGCATCTCTCTACCCATCTATTATGACAACTGCCGAGATAGAATTGTCACTCGTATTGACCTACCCTGCTCTAAGGGCAATCAAGACGAATGGATCCAATGCGGGGCCGCTTTGTTCCTCAAGTCACAGTGATCTTTGTTGCCTTGATCTTTTGTGTGAAAATAAATATTTTGTCAGAATTGGTGACTTCCTGATTGATGAATGAAAAACAATTATGTAAGAAAATCTCTGCAAATCAAATCAATGTTTTTTCATATGACTCCTCTAATGCAATATATATTTATAATTTATAGCTATAATTGTGTTTTGATTTCATGATTTTTCACCCAGCATTTTGTGATAGGCACTTTGAGGAGTTCTTCTACTCTCTTTTTGACAACGAGTAAAGTGCTTTGCCTAAAACTGTTTCTTATTGTGTGTAGATTGCTGCTCTTAGTTACTATGAACCTAAATTAAAATCAATGATTTATTGTTGTTAATTATTAACTGTTCAATGTTTAAAAGAATTATTTTGTATCACTACTATTAATTATTTAATATGATTCTATACTTTGTATGTTTGTATTGATGTCTATTATACTCCGCACACTATTCAATAAATAAAGTTTGTTGAACAATTTATAAATTCTGTTATTTAAACCTATACGTAGTTAGCACAAATCAGAAAATAGTTTTGTAAGAGCTAACACAATTTATGGTATATCATTTCTTTTGTGGCATGAGCTAACACACTTTTTGCCATTTCGGCTTTAAAAATAATTGTTATATACTTTTCAATTTGTTATAATTGAAATCGCAGGTAATTATTATCTACTGCAGATTGAAAAAGGACACTAATTAAATATTGAAATAACTTTTACATAAAGCAGGCAGGAACCGTTTTTATTAATTAATATTGTTAGTTATATTAAAATCAAATTTTGAAATGTTATGCTGTCTGATTAGTGACTGTTTTCTTGATTAGTAAATGATTGTATTTGCCATAATACATTATCAGTTTAATTATAATTATAAATGAATTTTAAGGTATCACCATAAACCAATTATAGACTAGTCTAGTTTTCACGTATATTTGGACAACTCCAGGCATTTTCGAGTCAAAATTGGTAAATACTCTTTTCTAGGTTATTTTTTTTATGCTGAATCCATAACAAATCTAGAGATATTTACGATATGCATAGGAATAATTCAAAAAGGCAATTATATATTACAAAATAGTTCCATAAAATATTTTATATTTCCTAAAAATAATCAAAAAATAATAAATGTTACCATTATTTTTATTAAAAAAATTTTGTTTGGCGTTTTTTATTATCTAAGGAAAATTAATATTTTAGTAATACCCATATATATTAACTCCCTATTTACTTATGCAGCTATCGCAAATTAATTAATTTCCGTAAATTGTAAAGTTTTCTCAAAATAATATTTCGTATGTATTTATAATTCATTGAAGACTTTAAAAATATTTAATTTATGTAATTTTAATAATATTAATATTACATAATATAATATAACATAAAAATAATATATATTTATTGTAATTTATTAAAATTTATTATAATAGTATTATTCACTTATGCAAAAGAAATTTTAGCTTCATTGCAATACTATTTTTTATAGATATTTCAAAAAATTAAATGTAAAGTTTCCTAAAGCTTTATATTTGAAGATAATGTTAAATAATTTAGATTAAATATTAGTCGTAATTAGATTTTACCAAAACGTGTAAAAAATAGGAAGAAATTATTCTATTTTTTTTAAATATTCATTTTCTATTTATTTATATTTATATCTATATTATTATGTAGTTTTTAACCATTACTATTAATTTATTGTTTGAATTTAGTGCAATTTAAATTACATATTTATATTGATGATCTGAGTAAGATTAGTCATTTATTTTCCTGTGACATATCTTAATATGCAAGAGCTGAATACGACTTCATGCTACTATAAATTTGACTGTCCTATGACTTTCATTTTAGATTTCAGTTAGATATTTGTGCATAAATATCTAATCCTACACGCTTGTTTAAAGCGAAGGAAAAAACTTTTCATTAAGCTTTCTTTACTGGTAAACAAGAAATATTGATGTTTATGGGCAGTTTTCAGCAGGATAAGGGTAATGGAAGGCTTTATTACAAGTGGAAAGAAATAAAGTATTTATAGTTATTTATATAGGTAGTTAATAGAGAAAAGAAATTATAGTATCTAAGTTTAATTGAAAAAAGGCATCATTTTTATAAGGGTTGCATCTTCCAAATATAAATATGATACCTGTAAAACTTGATTAAAACAAAACTATAAAAGCATAATTCATTAACAAAATTATGAAATTAATTTTCTCTTAATTAAGAAAAAACAAGCATAAATGCATAAATGAACATAAATGAACAGCTATAGTGGAAGTTTGTTTTACACAGTGTTAGACTTTTAAAATCGCTGCAATCATCATTGGAAGACGACTTTTTACAATTGCAAGGTGTACTCATACATCGCTTGGCACAGTTCCAGGTTATCAGTTCTATAACAGATGAGTCTGGGACTGGGGTTAGGGAAATCAGTGTTGGCACCTGTGATGCACCTTCTATCATCCATCCCATCGTTTTAGGTAATTCTGAATACTGTTCATTTACCTGTCGCCACAAAGCTGTTTGACAGTGAGCTCTTTGGATGTGAAACTAAAGGGCACCACCAGTTGGAGGAAGAATCTATGGAGCACTGGACTTCAAGAACAGGATTACGCGCCTTGCTGACTGTTGTGGCGTGGGGGACATTGAGCAACTTACATATGAATAATTTAACGTTCTTCGCTATCAGATTAACCTTGTCGGATTCATCGAGTTAACCTTGACAGAATACTGTTTTTCACGGCTGTCTTGCGTTTGCGTGTGCGAGTATAGTCCTCATCATAGTCCAGGCCCTAATCAGCTCTCGTTTCGTTGGAGATATGCGACTGTAGGTTGTAAGAGCTCCGATCTACTCATTGCAGATTAGATTTTGTTATGCTTATGATTCAGCATCTCTTCTTCTCGATACTATTCATCCATTGTTAACATTAGTCAGGATCAACCTGATTGAACATTTGGATGGTACGCTTCACTACAATGTATCCATCATCAAATGCTCTCTTGACTTTTGTAGGAAAGTGGTGCATGCCCCAGGCTGTTTAGTTTGCATGATCGTATCTAATGAAGCAGGGAAGCATTCGGTGAAAGGCCTGCTAGAGAAGTTCCCAATTGCCTTCTCTCGGGGCAAAGGTGAACATCAGAAGTATCTAGTCCGTATCAGGATTTTCCACATGACCTGGATGGTTAGCTTATGTGCTCGCATTGCTTTGGAGTATGAATTGCCTTTACCCATGAGGACGTGTTCTGCTGTACAAGGACCAAAGATTTTGCTTCAACCCAAGCCTCTCGCATGCCAGATGATTGAATATGTTTCCCAATGACCTTCAGAAAGGTCAGCGATTTATGTAACCCGTCCATTCTAATATCCTGGTATTCGTAATTCAACTTACAACTTCATTTAACTTACAATAAAGGACTTCATCAACTGTAAGTAGGTACGACACGGTGTGGTCCAACCTGTGTTGCAATATATTTGCCTCTCTGAACCTCCGTATGGAAAGTGTCAAGTTCCTGAACAATTTGAAGATGGGGCCTGAACAATTTGAATGCAGCACTAGTCATTTCAGGATTGGCACTAAAGTATCTTTGGTTAAAATGTATCCAACATGTCTTGATGTCCACATCTTGTAATTTCCTAAAATAGGTCCATGTCTTTGCCAATGACTTGAGCTGCTGATGGATTGTCATCATTTGATTCGTTGTAACATTCTTTGTTGATGCCCTCAGTTGCTCCAGCTACACATTTTGACATTAATATATTTTATATTATTTGATGCAATTTTTCCAAAATATGCATTTTCTAGAAAAATGGCACCCATCTTAGATTTTGATACGCTATGAGCTCAGCCACAAGTAATACAGCTTGGCAAACAGAAAAAATGGATTCAGAACAAAACGCACTCTAGGAAAGCTTATAGCAGCTAACTTTGACTCTAAAAGCCCGAAAATTTTATAAAGCCACATTTTCCAAATATTCAACCAGACTGTTAGTCTAGAAATTCCATGCTAGTGATTTGATCAAGCGAAAAGGAGGTGCCAAACAAATATCCTAGGAAACAAGTCATGATTTCCTATTTCAAAGCAATGAAAATTTATTTGACATGGATAAGTTTTTTAAAAATTCTATTTTATAGATAGAAAACATATTAAGCTTTGAAAACAACGAAAACTACTTAATTCATGAGAGTTTTCCGGGATGACGTGCCTGAAGAGGGGCCGCTAAATTCATATATTTGTGGAAGATAAACAAAACAATATTGGCACTATATAAGTGAGATTTTCCTGAACATTTTATTGAGAAATTTTATTGTCCGTTTATCATCACACACGAAGACGCGGAAGAAATATAAAACTTTTATTTCAACTTAAGAATTTTATTAATTTTATTAATTTGTTGTTGCTTTTTTGAAGGGTAATGCAAAGATACTTAGATATTGTCAAGATGGGTAACTTATGTATTCTACTGAATAAAAAGTTTCAAATACTGCGCGCAGTTTAATTTCAGTTAGATTTCTATAAACATTTTGATAAATTTAACAATTATGTTTTTTAGAATTGAAAGATTAATAAAATTTTGATTGCTGATGATTCAAAATATTTAAGTTAGATTGGCCATGCATTTTCTTATGGTCATATCTTAAGAATACTTAAATATTTTTGGTATATTTAAGTTGAGAAAAGAAATATAACCTCAACGCTAACTAGTCCAAAACAAACGTTTTTAGTCATCCTCAAAGTTTTTATCCAAAAATATTACGAAATGCTAACACTACAAAATAATAATTCTACATTATACTTTCACCTTTCAATTAAAAATGTTGCTTGCAATCAATATTGTTTAACATTAAATTTTGCGTCATTTATTAATCCAATAATTTTAAATTTAAAAGTAATTATTATTTATCAGTATTTTTTAAAAGCGATCTTATATCTTTAAATTTGGTACATTTAAATAAATTATTATCTTTATGAAATATTATATTTAAAAAATTAAAAAATCATTTATATATTTATTTAAATAGAATCTTGGAAATAAAAAAATAAATTAAGGAAAAGAAAAACTACAAAATGTTATTAGAAATGTTTTAATCAAACTATATGATCAAAAATGTCTTTGAAATTCGATAGTTTGTATTATTTGATGATTTGGTAGAAATATTAACATCAAAGACGGCAGAAAATTTCTTCTACAAAAAAAGAAATCTAAAATTCAACAATCACATAATATGCCGGGAAAATTAAAATGTTTTCTGTGATATTCTGTTTTTCAGTAATTATTAATAAAAACTTTCACGTTTTAAAATCCCGCCAAATAATGTAGCAGTTCTGCATTCCATTAGCCTACTCAGGAGTTGTTTTGAAATATTCCAATCATTAATTAAATCAAAATTTTTAAAATTGTTTAAATGAGAGGTAAAATCTTAGGGTCATCAGATTTTAAATTTATCAGCTACTCAATTAAATTACTATTAATTATATTTATTATCATTCATTATTACCGTGATAAATAAAAAATATTTAAACGTACTAAACTAATTTAAGGACATGTCCAGACGAATCGTCTTAAAAACAGTTTAGTTACATTTATACGTTTTGGATCTTGGTCGAATCGATTCTTCATGACGAAGGAAGTTCTGCAAGATTTAAAATTTTACTTTTAGTAGATTGATGGTTAGTTACGATGTTTACAAATGGCTACAAATGTAAATGTTTAGTTTTGTAATTTTTGTAGTTTTACATTTTTAAAAGTTTATCAGTTAATATTTTTTTGTTGTATAAATTTATGATTATAGAATAAAATATATTGTTAGATTTAAAAAAATTATACAACTATTTAAAAATAAAATAATTCGGTTAGAAAAATAGTTAAGTATATTTTCAAACTGAAGAAGTGGCTTCTATTTCAATTAAATATTTTATTAATTGTTTTTCTATATATTTATTTTTTATGATATGAAATTTGTTTTACAAATTTTGTTCTTTTGTTTTTGCATTTATCCCAAAAAAAACAATCGGTAGCAAATTAAACTTAGGCAGAAGAAATGTGAACCTTATTTGAACACTCGTTCAATCAAAAATGTTTCGATGTATAAAAGAACAATTGAGAATTCAAAAATTTTTTTTACATTATTTAAGAAATGAGTTATCTCAGATTTGAAGAATATTCCAGTATAAAATATTTATTATTAACCGAAACATTGCTACTTTAAAAAGAGTAATTATTGAAACAGAGGTTTATAAAAGTAAGTCAAATATTTGAATAGTAGAAATATTTTTAGAGAATTATATTAAAATTAGCATGAAACTCATTTATAAATAGATGTGCATAATTAACATGCTACATTTTTAAAAACCGATATGAAAAACTAGACGACTGTTGAATATTATTTAAATAAATTCATTAAGACATATAAATTCTTTTTTCATTTAATTTAGCTAATAAATAACATAATTTATTTCAAATTCTAAATACAGAAAATATATAACAATTTATGTTGATTTATAGTCAGATCTTATAAATATGTATGAATAATGAAGACGAAAATTTTTGAGATGATCTTAATTTTTAGCTAATTACTTTTTACATATCTTAAAAATATTTATTGTGAGGGAGGGGAAATTGTTGACGATGACCCAATTAGTCGAAGGAAATGTATGAATAATTCAAACAATATTAATTAATGTAGCAGTTCTTTAAAATAATTAGTCATGATTCAATTATCAAACACCATTCAAATTTTAAGCATAGAGTCAATAGAATTTAATAAAATATTTCTCATTATGCGATAATATGCGGTAAAATAATTTCAAAAGTTACTAAAAATGGATCGAACTTTAAAAATATGCACGGATTCTAAATTTGATTAAATCTTCGTTCATTTAAAAAAAAAAGATTTATACCAAAATTTTAATATTAACTATCTATCTATCCCCCCAATCTATATATCTACATGTTTTTGTAGTGTTTTAGTATTCAAGCACTTAAACATGTTCGCATTTATGAATTCAACTTTGCTAAGTTGCACATTGTAGAATTCATTAGAATAGTTTCTAATAGAAAAGATTTTATATGTATTAATCATACTTTTAGAAATAATTGAAATCTTTTATAAAGGATGGTAAATATTTTTTTTATAACTTTTGTCAGTTAATGCGAGAACAAATTAACTGCTTCATTGATTCTGAATGATATCCGTACAATTTATATATTTCTTGAAGGCTTAATCTAAATAAACGTTTTCTTTTTAAGGAGATTTATTTCTAAGCCATGTGGCATCTGAATTCCATATCTATAAGGTTGACTCAAAGAAAATTAGCTTTTAATTTATAAAATGATAAACATTTTAATATGATACGACAAGTTAAAATAGGATAACAATATTATTTAAAAAGTATACAAAATGTTTATGTGTCCATTCTCATCAATCATCTTTTCACAATTACTTATCTGTCAAAGACCGTAGTTATTCTTCTTCCAGGTAATCTTCAACTTTTTCTCTAGTGGACAATTTTACGATTACAGTTTTCGTTTATAAGACATTGGCTTGTTTAATTCTATGACATTGTTGTGTTGTAGTTCTCCCATGACACAGAAGATCATGCGTGTTGAAAAATTTCGTAGCTTCATTTATAAGAAAAATTGATGTACTGCACTAAATAACTAGTGTATTCACAGAATTTTGTATCATATATTTTAATAAAATTGATTTTTCCGAGTAATATTATTTCAGTAATTAAAAAATCAAAAATTCTTTTATTCGAAAATAAAAATTGACAAAAAATATTAAGTTTTGTATAGTGACAAAATAATCAGCATTATTTAGAAATATTTTGTTTCATGTATATGTAAATTAATTTTATTTAATAAATTAATAATTAACCGAATGTATAAATTTGAATAATATGAATACAAATGAACTGAAACAAATACTTTAAAACAATGAAATCATTTTCTTAAATATGATCTAAATTTTTGTTAATAATTTAACAACAATGTTCAATTAATACTAAAAATATCTGGTGGGAAACGTCTGTATAAAGCAGTATTTTATTATTTTATTATTTCGTATGTTTTGTTGTAACGGTTCAATTTTGAATCAATTAATGAATCTGCATGGATACGCTAGTTAAATACGTTATTTATTTAGTATTTGAATATTTTAATATAAGCTTCCACTAATTTAAAGAAAACCTATACATTAAAAATTCAAAGGCTTTCGTAAAAAATAGATTTTAAAGCTTTTTCAAATAAAATCACTAAATATATATAATATATGTAATATGGTCCCATACATAGCCGTCGGAATGGGGGGGGGGGCACGAGGGGGACCAGCCCCTAAATAATATAATTAGTTTTTCTGTTGAAAGCATCAAATGGAAAAGGTGTGTCTGTTCCTGACTCTCTCTGAATTTACAAAGATGATGTTGATTTTTCAAAATTATCCCTACAATTGTAGCTACTTCCGGATATTAAACCAAAATATGTGAAATCAGTAACGAAACTGCAAACACTGTGTGATGCTTTCAAATCAATCAATTTCCAAATTGCTACTTAGTGAAATTCACAAGGTAATGAAACAATTTACTTGACGATTCCTGTTACAACGTCAATTGCAGAACTGACATTTCTGTGCTGAGATTAGTAAAAACGATTGAATCACTGCATGATATATGTACTTATTTAAAGAAAGAACCAATTCGCTTGATCTTGTTGAAATCGCCTCCGACTTTGTGTCTAGAAACTAGACCTCATGTTCTTGGAAATTTTAATTAAACTATTTAATTTGTTCCTTAATTTAATAATTGTTAAAATTATTGTTTTGTTTCAATATGTATTGCATTATTTTTGTTGACTTTTTCTAACATTCTTATAAAAATAATTCAGAAATTATGTTTACTAACAACTAAAATTGGATTTATAAAAATAGGAAGTCTTGATTAAAATTATATTTCAATAAATATTTAATTACAAAAATGAATATTTGAATTAAAAGAATAATTCAAAACTTCACAAATTTTAAATTTAAGTATTTAAATTTTTATTTCTAAATACAAAAAAAATATTTACGTCACTTTGATAATAATATAATTTGAATTAAACAAATAAAATACTTTTGTATATAAAAAATAGAATATATTGAAATTTAATTCAATATACAATTACTAACCTTAACTAATTATATATTTTAATATTTAAATTAAAAGTTTATTCTGTTTTTAAAATAAAGAAAAATCTTGTTTTGTTAAAGTGCAATAATTCATACAAAATACACAAAATGTTTTATTTACATTAACATTGGGAGGTTTAACAATTAACATATTTTTGAAAAATTATACTTTTTAAAAATAAATAAAATTGTTGGATATGTACATTTTTACTTATAAAAAAATGGTAAATATAATCGGATTCGTGTAATCTATGCCTAATATCCATTAGATGTTAATGTACTTGTAATCGTAATTGCTCAATGCAAGTAGTGATTATTTTGACGTGTTTAATGACGTGTTTTTTATTTGAAATTTGAAAACAATTGAAAAACTGTTGAAAAAACATTAATTATTAATAATGTAATGTATTTAATAATTTCAAAATTCTATCTGTTTTAACGGTAACATTATCATCAATGACCGTCAAAGATTATTTGATACTTCAGGTGATGTTAGGCAACCACAAAATAACTGCAGTATGTGGAAGTTTTGTCAGAAATTAAGCGGTCAACACCTCTAAAGAATATTAGTAAATTACAAAAAACGGGAACAGTTTATAGAATAATATTCGTGCCTATTCCAAAAGCCAACCAAATATCAGTCAAGGGTTTATTTGTAATCTGATCATCGAAATTATACGTTTAGTATTAAATTTAGACGATCAAAAATCTACGATAACATTTATATAAATGATTGAAGACACCAAATACCGTGCATTATCTCACTGTTAAACTTTGTCTCATTTCCTTCTAATCCCTTCAAAGTCTTAGATTAGAAATAAGAAAAAATCTAAAGAAATTATTATGCCACTCAGCCGAAATACCATATCTACCTTTTCGAAAGTATTGAATTGCTGAAGGAGGAATTCAACAAGGAATACGGTATTCACCATAGACTTCGAATTCTTAGGCAAGAGTTGGAACCGTATTTACAAAAATATACTAAAGTTGAATGTACATGTACACCCATATCATGAGTTATGTGTTGCTCTTTATAAAAGATAATAGAATATTTTGAAACATGTTACATCCCTTTTTATCTACACATTATAGTTATTCTTTGTCATTTTTAAAATTGTAAACGGTTTACTTAAATAAATTTAAATTGAACTGTTTTAATACAACTAATTTGTGTTTAATTTATTAAAGTTATCCTGTTACTTTTACGTCATTTTGTGCTATCGACTAAATGTATGTTACATTTCTCTTCATACTTTCTCCTTTGTACAATTCGAGCTTGAATTGGTATATAGTTATATTTGTTTAATTAAATAATATTCTGTTGGTACCTGTTTATCAAAAAATATACAATTGTCGTTCATCAAAAATTACAATGCTGTCCAGTTTAAATGAATGTCTCCGTCTTTTATGGATTCAAATGAAAGTCTCCTTTGTTGCTGTTGTCTTAGCCAAAGACCATTTGTCTTTGACGAATTTATATCGTTGTCTAATAGGACCTGTTGCGTAGTGGGCGAGCGTTTTTTCTCCATACTTTCAGGAGAGACACTTCGTTGATACAGAAGATAAGCAAACTCAATCAATTCCACAATGAAAGCAGCTGTCAAACCAATGGACAGTGAACAGAGACCACCAAGACGCGACAGCAGAATATTCAAACTGAGTACCAGTTTTTCTGTTTTAACGCTGACGTCCTTCTTTTTTCTCGAGAGGCTGAAGTAAGTATATTTTCCTAGGTTGAGTCGTTCCAGTCCTTTGAGAAAATTTCCATGGTTTGGATGGGTTCTGTTGGATTGGTGTTGCCCTTCATCGTGAGGTTTTGAATAGTCGTCATAAAGGAGGGTTATTAGGTCGCGTTCAATTTGTTTCGATTTATCATCATTCCAAGCGTGAAATGAGCGATAGAGATTCTTGAGACGATTGAGCTGCTTAGTGTTGGTCCGCCATTCTGTAATTGACATTGTGGGTTCATATGTGTAGTAATCACATCGTGGAAAGCAGGCATTATTTTCAGCTTTTTGCCTTAACTCGGCTGTTTGAGATTCTACTTTGTCAACACAATCTAATCGCTGTGCAATTTTATGGGCATCTTTGGTGGATTCTAATTTGAGACAGTAGGGCACAGATGCAGAGGGCATTTCAGGTCGTGGATAGAGCGAAAGCATACACAGACACTTGCTCATAATTTTTCTTTGAATGTACGTATTAACACACTCAGTAAAGCTGTAATTGAAACGACGGTCAAGATCCTGCAGTTTATCTTGGTTGTCACGACATGGGTTTCGTGGTGTAGGATGCCGAATCCAATACGTCGGGGAATAGTTGATGGTGTTCATTTTACCGGGCTGTAGGTTGATTCCATCCTTCTCAATGTCGGGATAGCTGCCAATTTCGTGAATAACCACCTTGAGCCCTTCCCCACGGCTAAGCATGTTCATGAGAAAGTTTTCGGCCAGTTGGGGTACATTTTCAGTTGGTGTTAGAGCCACAACTATGGTCAGAGTATGAACATCGTGGCTAGTACCAACTATTCCCTCCACCGTATAACAGTTGAAGTAATCTCGGTGGGAGAAGAGTTTGACATGGAAGTTCTCCTCAGCTTCCATGGTGCAGTTCTCCGCCACAACGACATTGGCCGTGGTCTGTAGGATACAATAATGAAGGATTTCTTTACCATGACTCAGCTTGTAGGTCATATTCGGGCTTAAGTTCATATAATACGTGTCAAAACTGTCATAAAGGCGCATAAAAGCGACTTTATCGTTACCACGAATGTTTATATTTTTAATTCCATGCAAGGACAGTTCAATTAGCATGTTCCTAACATTGTCCGGAGTAAGTGTTACATTATCCTTCCATAGTTTGTTGGCCGCTTCAGAGAACGGATTCTGGGCGCAAAGTGTGATGGCAGGGAAGTCCGTTTTCTGCTCCATTTTATCACTCGTATGCCAAGCTGTTGTATAGTTCAAATAGTCTAAGACTAGTAGAGTAGAGGTGGCTATGAGAACAAGAGTCATCAAAAACACAAAACAGAGCCATACCAATTTCAGAAAATACGTTGGCGAAGTGCTTATTTTATGCATTCCACGTACGGAGGATATGTCACAAAATAAAAGCAGGGGGCTCTTTCCGTCTCGCTTAAAAGTATCATTTGATCTCATCTTGTTGCTAATTGTAGTCAAAGTTTAATATTATAGTTAAAATCTTTCTTATATGTAACGAATACTCTAATTTCATTGGTTGATGAAAAGAATTATTTAAAGAGACAAATCAAAATGAATATATTCGGATTAATAATAAATAAACATATATTTATTATTTGTATATTCTTTCAATATTACTAGTTTGTTCTATTTCCTATTCAAAATTTCAGACTTGCAACATTCTAAATTTAAAATGAAACCACAAAATATTATTTTGTTTCTTGAAATTTAAGAAATATATATATATTTAAACAAAAAATTATTAAACATAACGTTTTAAATTAAATATTTTCAGACACAACTTTCACTTTATTATCCTTTCAAAATAATAACTACAAAATATTACTATATATTCTTATCGTTATTGTCCATTACACAAATTATAAGCATGACTTTTTCCAAAATTAACTTCCTAGTGTATAAAGTGAAATGCAAATGCAAAGCTTGAAAAGGAACTTTAGGTCGAAAAGATTACAAAAATAATAAAGATTTTTTGTTTGTTTTGTACAAAAATCAATTAACTTCAGAAGCAAATTTATAACACATGATCACATAAAATCATTATGTTTTAGAAAAGAGAAAATATAATTCGGGTATAATACTATAAAGTGAGTTTATGCAACACCAAACAATTCATTCTATTAACAGGAATGATAGTAAAATATTTCCATTGAGGATTAAAAATATTTTCCGACAAAGAGAAGCAATTTTGAGTGTTAATTATTGATAACTCTATACTTTTGAGTATTGTTATTGATCCAATGTATATATTTATGTTGAGATATATATTATGCTCTTTATTTAAAATAAGAGTTGTTTCCAATATGAGAAACAAAAACTAAAAATACAGATAAAATAAAATAAAACAATATATAAATGAAAAACCCTTTGTATTAAATCATAAACAATAAGCTAATTATATTATAATTGTATTATTGTATTGGCTTGTCGCGCAATATAGTTGAAAGTATTCTAATTTACGAAGCTGAAAGTTGAACATTTACATCTTGATTGAAAAGAGACTGCGGACGGTTTCAAAGAGCAACGTTTAATATAAACTGGAGCGAACATAGTACAAACCATGACAAACCATAAATAAGTAAGTAAGTATTGGCTTGTAGAGGTGTAATTGTATTCAGGCGGCGCTTACTAAATATTTTAAAAAGTTTTCTCATCGAGATTAAACAAATAAAAGATATTCTACACAAATTTCGGCTAAAAGAGATTTCATAAAAATTTTATAATAATAATAATACTTAAACTTTATTTATAAGGCGCTTATAAGCTTAAGCTTTACTAAGCACTAAGTAAAATTCTAAACATAAACATGTGTGCAGTGAAAGAAAAAATATGTATAACAAAATATGCTATGATGGTTATAATAATGTTCAAAAATTATAAAAGAGTTAATTATAATCAGGCAGCTTATCGAAAATACCGTTATCTGGGAAAAAAAACGCCAAGATTCCTTACTTATGACCTATATAATAAATAATATTAGCTTAAGAGCCCTCCGCAGAATTAGATTTTTTTTCTGCGAAAATAAGAAAATCCAAGATAGTCGCCATAAAAATTAGAAAATTAAACAATTTGTTCTCGGATTAACATTGTTTTATGCAATGCATCTATACTTACTAAGTGGTGAGCAGTCCAGGTTTGCTTTTCGACATTTGCGCTTGGAGCAGTCTCCTTTGGAAGAACATTTTATAAGCTTCCTGAACGATATAGAAACCTCTGGAATTGTCACTCAAACTGGTTCCCATGACTCAATCTTTGTCCATGCAAAATCCTGCAGAGAAGGAACATCTGGCTCTGTTTGTACGCTTGTCGTCCAGATACCAGCTTGATATACTGCACGTCGGACATGCTGTAATAATGCATTCTGAGATGATGGAAGCTTGTTCATTGCTCGATTTTCCTGGCAGAAGAGTTCTCTTCATGTCTCGTTAATCGAGATCAATGGACTGTTTTTATCATATAGGATAACAGTCAGTCTCTCGAGTTTGAGGAAAGGGTTTTCTTTAATTTCTAGCAGCTGGATGGGATGAGCAGCCAGATAAACAGATAAAGAAATGTCTCTTTGATATCTTCATATGCTTTCCAAGGCTGTCAAACTGACTTCTTACCCCTTCCAATGAAGGCAGATGTTGTGTCGCACCCTGAAAATGTGTGAAAAACTGGTAACGCTCGTGATTTTGGCTCTCCCAGATTTGCAAAAATGGAGTTGATGTGGTAAAATCTGTAATTCGTGACTATTCCAGAAGCCAACCAAATATCAGTCAAGGGTTTAGTTGTAATCAGATCATGAAATATACCTACAAGGAGTATTACAACATCCGTGACGACGGTATGTACTTGAATACTTTTTATCCCTTGATTCAAGGCATGTAGTATATGAACCACAATCCTTGTGTCTGCTTCTTCCTGGTTGCAATTTTGCATGCGAATGCTGGCGTTACTAGATAATACAGATTGCCCTGGTGTGAGGCATACAACCTTAGCTAATGGCCAGTTCAATTCTTCAACCTTGGAAGTCAAAAAAGAAAACAGTTCCTTTTTATTCAAAGTGTCATGGAGGAAGTCTATCCAATTGCCGGGAAGTTTAATATCATCCGACACTTTCTTTGTAAGCCCCTACCTACTTCTTTTTCCCGTACATTCCTTCAAACTGTCAGGCTTAGATATCTATCTTCTAGAAATTGTTCACAGGTAGAAGAGGCAATCCATTCTTCGATCTCAATAATCATATCATAAGAAATGCTGATGCCTATCTGGTATAACTGCTGTATGAGTTCCTTGCTTCTGATTAGTGTATGTAAATTGATGTCAATGTAGATAGGGAGGGGGGGCTCACGGAGCGGTTTATGTCTGGTCTTGACAGAAGTTTTCAAAAATTGTGGTATGTCAAATATGCGATTAAGTCATAAGACATCAACTGATGGTATTGTAACATATAATTTTTAAATTAATTTGGTATGGGTTTATTATATTCGATGGTAATATATTTCTAAGCTCTAAATTGTTTACTTTTCTCATAAAATCACTTTTTCTAATTTTGTGGCAGCATCTTGGATTTTCTTATTTTCGCAGGAAAAAATAGAAATATGCGGAGGGCTCCTAAGCTAATATAAGGAATCTTCATGAGAAAAATGGTAATTTTTTTCCAACCGGTAACGATAATCGTCATTTATAGCGCTAAGTGGCCAGACTATTATGAGCAGCTTTGAATAAATGTGTTTTTAATAATGACTTGAAAACAGTAATTGAAGAAGCAGATTTAGTGTTATGGGTAGCTCATTCCATAAAGTAGGTGCTGCGTGACAGAAGGATCGGCGGCCATAATGTGTATGAATCCTAGATATTGGGAGACGAGTGACGTTGTTGGATTGCTTTATACGTCATAAGAATAATTTGGTACTGGAGCTTGATAAGTACCGGAGTAATATGTTCACGAGATTTAGTTCCAGTCATAAGACGAGCTGCATATGATGTATATTTCTATATGTATTAAGATGTATATTTGGTAAGTTGACGAGAAGGCTGTTACATAATCTAATTTTGCGGTTACAAAGGCATGGATAAGTTTTAGAGTGGAATTTTGATCTAGATATTTCCTGATTTTACCAATTTGACTGAGTGCGTGATACGAGGATCTAGTCATATTGTTGATATATGTGCTTTGCAAGAGTGAAATTATTGTCAAATAAGACAGCAAGGTAGGGAGGTAGGGATAATGACATCACCAATAGTTACTGAAGGAATGTTGATTGGTTTTTTAAAGGTAGAGTGTAGACGCATCACCACTGTTTTGGAGACATTGAATTTCATGTCATTAGTTGTTGACCAACTATTGATAGCTGGAATACAGTTTTTGAATTGTGAAATTATTCCTTGTGAATTAGAAGAATTAAAATTTTTATAAACCTGGTTATCATCAGCATAGTTAATTTTTGAAAGATTAAAAGAGTCAATAGTGTCTTCAAGTGGCGATGTGTATAGAATAAATGCGAGCGGACCAAACACCGACTCCTGTGGAAAACTTTCAGTTGGTGAATGAGAGAAAGAAAGAGTATTCTGAACATTTACTAATTGAACACGATTGGTGAGGTATGACTTGAACCAATTCAAGGAATTATCACAGAAGCCAAATCTGTTCTTCAAGCGTTGATGTAGCATT
>JAUZNC010004450.1:47745-77066 GCA_034780395.1 Vannuccia rotundouncinata | reverse complement strand
CAGTTCCAGTCGCACTATACTAACAGTTATAGTCACACTACTAACAGTTACAGTCACACTACTAACAGTTACAGTCACACTACTAACAGTTACAGTCACACTATTAACAGTTTCAGTCACACTACTAAAACTTAACACAGAATTAAATCTATTATGAGGTGGTAATTTTATACTTATTTTCTTATACACAGAACATTTCCAAATTAATATGAAACTATAACTGATTATGTTTATAAATTCATAATTAAATATAATACTCGGGCGTAATCTTCTTGATTTATGAACTGAATGCATTTTTGGTTACTATTATACTATAGCAATTACAATCTATCAAGAATATAGCTTCATACTTGGCTATATGCTGATCTAAATTTTGTGGAAAACATAGCTATATTTATTAATTGAAATAAGTGATTTGCCAAGCAAATATTATATTATATTATAATATAACATAATATAGAGTATTTGCAGTTCATAAAATCAGGACTGAATTGATCAAAGATAATTAAATGGAAGTCTTTTCAATACACTAAGTTTACAACATAGACATTACAATATAACTACCTACATAGATATAATGGTATATATTATAGATATGTTCTGCTAGAATCGAATATATTTGTCATATTTAAATAATGAAAATTATATCAACGTTTTAAATTCCAACATGTATAAATATACTCTATTCAATATTATGTATAAATTGTAATTCATCTTAAATGCTAGTTTTTGTAACATTGCGAAAGTGTTATAACATGTGAATTAATTATACGTATTTGATGAAGAAATATATAATATACAGTCAAATACAGTGAATTTAAATTGTGGATAAATTAATTTTAACTATGAAACTGGTTGAAAAGTTAAATATATTTAAATATAACCTTAATAAATTCCAAAATTGGAGAATAGTTCTATAAGAAAATTAATATTATGCTAAGTTAATATTAAAATTTCAAAACTTAAAATGTTCATTACTAAATAAATTTTATTATATTTTAGTTAGATTCTATGCTATTTAATGTTAAACATATTTAATATTAATATTTTTTAATATCTACATATTTAATATCTATTTTATGCTTAAAATATAAAGAATGTATCTTTATGAATGAATGAATTGTTTTCCTATTTATGAATTCAAAACGTTTCATAATTAGAACGTATACCAATCTATAAAACAAACAAAACGCTTAAATTTCTCTGAACTAAATGTGTTACAACCAATATACATAGTATATACTCTTAATTAATCTACTTAATACTACTTCATCGCATAACAGATCGATGTTAAGAGAGACATAAGTATATTAACAATGACGCTCCCACAGTGTAACAAATTGAATTTATGGTTCAGCGATTATAAAAATTAATTCTTTTGACTGTCAGCGTATAGTAGATATTGTAATTTGCAATTTGATTTTAATGAGCAAGTTGGATGGATCAGTGTCTGTCAAATTAATTTACTTTATTACAAACACCTTTTACACAATGGTATGTAAGGTCACATTTAATATTATATATAAGAAAGGTTTAACCATACAGTGTTTGAAAAAACTAAATAATTAGATGGTAAATTACATATAGTCAAATGATATAGGTATGTCATTTGCTTAAAATATATGTTTTTTAAAAAATAAAAAAAATATTTAATTCATTTAATTATTAAAATGAATTTACACTGAAGAGCAAGGTTTATATACACAATACTTTAATTGTTCGATTCACGAACACATTTAAAATATAAGCTAAAATAATACTTACTGATAAAAATGATCTGGATTACAAAGAGTCAAAAGATACTTATATTTAAAAAATTAAAATTAAATTTAAAAAATATTTCAATAATTTTGTAGTACTAATTGTTGATAACTATACAGTAAATTATAAATATATAGAAAATATTCAATTTAAATTTATAAAATCACCTTATACACATAAATGTAAATATTTCTTATACGTTAAACATTTTATAGCAAGGCATGTGTTATGTATAGTTTTATGATTTTTACGATAAAATCACACCGTTCACATAGCAATCATTATATTATATTTTTATCTCCACATTTATCGCTACATTCTACAAACTATTTTTACATATTCACATTACATACTCGGATTCATAGAATATTACCGATTATAGAAGAATCCCACGATGAAACTGACAAAATACAGCTACACATGAAGTTAGTTGCTGGTGCAATGCTTTTGCATCTTTTGTATCTAATATTGCTAAGTGTATCAAATATATATTATAATTTCTTTAAAATATATATAATTGAAATACAAGTCTCAATAAGATATTATTAAAAGGTCACAATTGTGTATATTAAAAAGCACTTTTACAAATTTTTTATTTTGAATTAAAAGTTAAAATTCATGAAAGATAATAGGAGTCGAGTATATATTTTTTAATTTACTCAAAGACTACTTTTTTACAATGTGCATGTTTGCCATTACTAGAAGGCAATTATGTGCAGCTAAAATATATGTAAAACAGAACAAGTATTGGTTGCACTAATAGCAGCCTATAATAAACGATTCTATTGGATAATCCTAAACTCGATTTTGGTTCGCTAACAGTAAACTTATATTTGTACTTATATTCTTATATTTTCTGAGAGGATAAAGATTTTGGTCTTGGTTAATCATTTATTGCGTGTAAGATTTTGAAAAGGAATCACAGCATATACTTGATTAACTGCAAAGTGTTGTTTCCTGTTTAAAATTCATAAATTTACTTCCGAATTAAATGATTTGACTAAAAGAACCTTACCGTGCCTTACCTTGTGATTTTCAGCTTCAACGCTGACAAAATGAAAGAATTGCGATACATTAGCAAATGGGCTAACTTGTGTTACGGTTGAGTTATCAAGCTGTTTTCTGTGCTTATATAGTGTCTACCGCTAGACCATAGTGTAGTCACTACAACAGTAGTTGCATTAATATAATTGACTTGGAGGTAAAATATTTACTATGAACACTTTTATCAAGGAAATAAAGGCCCCAATTGCATCAGAAGAATTTCCAATGGAGGAAAAATACCAAATTATATTCACACCTGATAACAATAGCCCGGTGGAAGTTGAGGATGATCTGGAAGAACCATCAACGGCTCAACTTTTAGCCCCGGAGGAATCCGATGACGAGCAGGCAAGTTGCATTCAAGCCGATGTCGATGTCCCAAAGGCAAAACCCGCTGCACAGTGGAACAAGCTTCGAACGGCGCTGACAATGACCTCTGCCATGAGCCAGATATCCAAGTCGAAGAAACGGCATCACCCCATGGAGCGACAGGATTCTTTCATTCTCAAGTTCACAACCCAACGCGGTGGAATCGATGAAGAAGTCACCGGTGGGGGTGGGGGCGTTGACACCTCTGTCTTCAGGAGGATCGAACGAAAGACGGGGAAAAAATTCTCCCTCGACTGTGTAGTGGATCCCCAGGGCACCACGGTGGTCGGCTGGTTGGCTGTTGTCACTATGGCCGTACTTTACAATCTCTGGACATGCATTGCCCGGCAGGCTTTTCTTGAAATTCGAGTCGGCTATGAAGTGCTTTGGTTCTTTTTTGACGGACTTTCCGATTTGATATATCTTCTAGACATTCTTGTCCAACTTCGGACGAGCTACTTGGAGCGAGGTTTGACTGTTCGTGATAATAAAAAGTTGGCGGATCGATATGTTAAATCGAAATACTTTTTTATCGATTTATTATGCTTGGTGCCATTCGACTTTTTTCAATTTTTGATTGGAGTTCAGCCCATGGTTCGCTTTCCCAGATTTTTCAAAGCATACCGAGCATGGAGGTGGAAAGTTATTGTTGAGAACCGAACTGTTTTTCCCAACGCTTGGCGAGTTATAAATTTGACTCACATCTTATTTCTCGGATGCCACTGGTTTGCCGCTTTTTATTTCATGATATCGAAAGCTGGAAATTATAATTCAACTTGGGGGTACCCCGAACCTAAAGGGGAATATGCCTCGGTCACTAGAAAATATCTCAAATCACTGTACTGGTCTACTCTAACTTTAACCACAATCGGTGACTTGCCAGCTCCAGAAAGAAATTGGGAGTAAGTTTACTTTTATATGTTTGAAAGTGTTTATAATATTGTGTCAGGGTGTGTATTATGAGTTACTGTACATATATACGCATACGTAACATGCGTATTGCTGCGTTGATGTATAAAATTATTGTGTAATTTAAATGTCAAACCAAACTAAACTTTAAAATCACACGTGTACTCTTTCCAACTTGAAATTTACAGTGTGAGATTGCGAAGTTATAAGACTGAACATTTATTTCAATGTCGCAAATTTCACAATATAAATTCATAAAACAAATGCGAAAGTTGAAATATGGCACAAATCATAAAGTTTATGCTTTATAGTTTATTTAAGTTGTTATCGCTTTGTTAGTACATATTTCGAGTGCGCTCCTTTTGATAAATCATTTTTTCACAACAAAAATATTCTTAATTCATCGATTTTTTACTATTGTGGGTTAATGTTATTGCATTTATAATAGAACGGGCCAATTGTTGGAGAAATTTTTTAATCTATATATATGTGTATAGCATGAATTGATTTCGCTTTATGTCGGTTATGTCTTATTGTGTGCTGTCTCTAAGCGAGGTTAATTTTTATGGTTCGTTATAAAATTTGTGTTAAAATCTAAATACCTCCCATATGCGCTTATTTTTATACTCGGAAGAATTATAATTACTGCTCAATACTCTGTACAAAGTGATTACAACACACATTAAGGAAAGGAATGTTTTAAAACATTAAGTGCAGTTAACTATATAGAACAACTAAAATAATTCTATAATATATTTGTAGGTGTATTTCAAAAGAGTATAAGACTATTTTGTTGAAATAGACAGTGATGCTTTTAGATTATGATAGATTATATGAATTTGGATAGCCCATTAATGTTGACTCTAAATATTCATAAATGTCTTACGTGGCCATTAAATATGTAAAAATGAACACTGCTACAATACTAACTTGTCTATCTTATTGATTTTAAACTATGACGTCATAACGATTATATTTGCACTCTTCATGAAGGAAAACCATTTCTTCTGATCTCATTATTGTTGGTTGTCTGTTTGAGACATTTGTATCTTACAGTTTATCCGCAGTAAATTGGAATTTCGCTTTTGTGTTTGATAAGCAATTAATTTACTCAGTTTACCCATTTAATCACAACAAAAGTAAAAAGAAACAAGTGTAATCTGACAAACAAATTTTTCTGTGAAGTAAAGAAGTGAAATCTCAAAGAAAAATGTAAAATTTAAAAAAATAAACAAAAAAATTTTAAAAATACATGTTAAAAAAAACAATAACGATGTTTGGTTCTAGTACTCATGTTAATGAATTCCAATTATAATTAAATTATAATTAAATCTAACTTGAAAATGAAAAATTGACGTGGAAATTTGTACAAAATTAAATATTAAGAATCTCTCCTGATCAACATTTTATTAAATATATAAAATGTGTAAATCTATTGATAAATAAATAATAAAAATTTCCGTTTAATGAAAGATTAATTTTTAAGTAATAAAAATCAAAATACCAAAACTAGATCTTGTAACTATATAGTATATATAATTGATTAAATTTATTATTTTATAATTGATTTGTAATCATTATTTATTGTGTAGGTATATTATACATATTAGATATCAGAATATATAACTTTCTCATAATAAATAATAAAAAATTAAAATTTGAAAACTGAATATATATTAAAACGGTCTTGGTATGAAATTAAGATGAACATGAAATCATAAATAAAAAAATGTATAATTAAATTACAGAGCGAATTTGTAGTAAAATTACTTTGAATATTTTATTTAAACATGTATTTTGAATTTGTATCCCTTGAAAAACTTGTGATTTAATAATGACTGATGAAATTAATCCCATGCCGATATCTCTCCCTACAGTAATAACTATTTATCAAGAGAAACCAACCCTTTTATTAAAAATGCGTATCGAAAGAAATCTATTTTTATCGAGAACACTTGCCAACATTTAGTCCACATAATACAACATATTTTATGAATTAAATAATGAAGCCAGGGACAATTCCCTGATTGAAACATTTATATTTTAATTAACGTTGCAATCTCATCGTAAAGCAAAATCATACATTTCATTGATATAGCAATTGAGATTTGTTATAAAATTGGTTATAATTTAGTTACATTCCTAAATAAACATTTTATCTTACTAGGTTTATGACGACAACATCTCCGAGCAACAATCTAAATGGTTATTGTACAATAAAAATTATCAATATCTGAATGGTAATAAAGCAATACATGCTAAAATAGAAAGTGTCATGAGATAAAACGCAGTTCAACAAGTAAATCAATTATATTTGTAATTTCAATTGATATACATTAACTAAAATATTCATCCTAATATTAAATTTTCTACTTAGACTTTTCAATGAAGATAAAAAAGTAGGAAATTTATTTTTGATAAAAACACTTCAGAGAAAATATTTTTAAATCCGCAGTCATTTTTCGTATGGTGGTAATGTGACATCTGAAAGGCAGGTCAAGGAGATTCTTAAGAGTTTTCAGATGACACAAGAACAAGCTTTAAGTGTAATGAAGGAAGAGGTCGAAAAGTTTCTGAGAATAGGTTGAAGAAGTTGAAGAAGTTCAAATTATATTTGAAGCCGATCCACATTTCAGTTGCTGACAACTGGCACACATGTTTGATGATGCATGAAATTGTCTCAAATGACCCACACCTGTTATCTGTCACTATCGATAGTCAAGAAAGGAATCGTGTGAACTACTCCAAAGAAATACCGAAGCCTCTTCAGACTTTTAACACCAAGTAAAATTTTCACACTGACAAAATCCACCAGAACATCTAAGATTATGTCCACATAGGGACTTTTAACTAGCAGCAAGAAGACCATCGATGGAGAAGAATTAGTTTGTAATAATACTAATATACTTTACTGGATTATACCATTTTAATGGCCAAGAAAGACGGGGATCGTAGATTCAGAGGTGTACTTAACCTTCCTTGAAGAAACGGTCGCTGAATTTCAACTTATGAGCAACGAGTTTAGATAAATCAGTTCTCTGGTAAAATGCGGAACTTTATCTTAACAATGTAAAAATCAATACGATTTCTAATTGATTCCAGACTGGGGAACAGAAATCTGTTGCTCATTTATGTCTGGTGAGTATGGCGCCTGTTTCATCAAGATCATATTTGTGCGTTGAAAGTAGTCTTTGCTCAAATTGTCAGCATGACATGTGTCATTGTAATGAATAAGTTTGATGTTTTGAGGCAGAATTGGTCATCTTGAGAATTTTTTTGTTCCATATCTCGAAGAATTTTCTCGTACGCTTCAGAATTACCACTATCATCTAGTAATCGAAAGCAATGCGTCTCTCTTAGCTACCATTGTTCGTTTCAATGGTGAATGTTTTGCAGTTTGAAGAATTTTAAATTTTAAATAATCTGCAGAGATTTATTGTACGCAAAATTTAATTTGAAACGAAAAAGTATTTATTATTATTATGTATAATAATATAAATAATATAATATAAAGTATAATATTATTACTAAAATATTTTATTTGTCACATAAATATTACTGACACATATTTTTAGTTAAAAATGAAATTATTTCAGGAACACCCTATATTATGATATTTTAATAATATATATTTTTGAACAAAATTGGTTTGGAAATACCTTTTTTTGTAGGTAAACAATTATTAGCAAATGAATACGATTAAATGTTCTGAATAGAATATAATAAAAAGATTTTGTAAAATCACTACTTCCAATATACAAGTGTTGATAGATAATAATAATAATAATACGCAATATGTGTTATAATTAAAAATTACATTTATAAAGAAAATCAATAATGGTTTTGCACACCGCAACCAAGGTCAAAAACGCGTTTCTAATAACTAATTTTAGTTCGTATTTATGTTTTATAACAGAGCATCATAAAATCTGACTAAACGATTAATTTGACTAATTCTTAATAAATAAAATTATGCAAAACATAAATAATTGTAATAAAACCATAACATTTACATATTAGCCTATACACAAATTGCCATTTTTATTCATTTGGTGAATTAAAATTTATTATTTATTACACATTTTAATTGGTAAAATTATTTTGGAAGAATAACATTTTATTCTGTAAATATATAGTTGAAGTAACATAGTTCAAATAACATCTTGTATCCTTATTTCAGTAATATATTTGTGTAGAGTAGCATTATAATTTATCAAGAGTGTTTTTATTGGTATTATTAACACATTGTTGTACTAAAATATGTGCCTTTCTGACCCACTCAGGAAACTGAACATTTTGAAAAGTATTCGAATGATTTGTGATTGTTTATAATATATTTCTTTTAAATGGTAATATTGATTAATTTAAATGATTTTAATAACATATTTTGGAAGTTATCTGAAATAAGAAATTGAAATGTAACAATTTTCAATGAACTATTTTAATTTAAACATTTAGATACTTCAAATTCCACATTGGTAATTGAAGTCGGCAAGCCTTAATGCTATAAATATGAATTTATGGAATTCAAATCGGATAAATCGGACATAGTTTTCAATAATTTGTAATAAGTTACTTCATTTGGTACTATAGGAAATAAACTAAACATTTCAAACTATGATATCCAAACGATTCCATGAACTGCAGGGTTTTATGTCCAATGTTTTTTAATGCCCTAGTAAAGTTATACCATTATAAGAAACTGAAAACATTTTTTTCCTCATATTGATAACTGGTTTCATTCTCGTTACGGAAGGGTAATCCGGGAAAAACTATAATAACATATTATTACAAAAAATACTAGGTACAATGGCATATTAAAAAAATGTTTAAATTTAACTAAAGATATTTTAGAACTCAAAAAGTTGTCTTCTGTTTTCATGTTGTACATACCAAATGTTCAGATATATGTGTCATAGAATGAGATAATAATATATAATATCTACCATCACTGTACGTATGAGTAGCAACCATTCAACCAATCGAATTGACTCATTCAAATATAACTCATTGAAAATTGTCACATTTGAATGAATTATTTCAGATTTATTTTCTTATCCATACAAATTTGAATGAAAAAAAACTCTATTTTTCCGTTAGTAAAATAAAAATTTAAATATTTTGTATCTATATTTCCGACAATAAAAGAACATTTTATTTAATTAAAAAGTTTACATAAAGTTTACCAGAATTATTTTCTTGAAATGGTGTTTTACACGATAATAAATTATAGCTAACCATCTCGGTTAAGTGTTTCTATAGTTAAATATTAGAATGTGCATATTTCTCTGTCAAATTTCTTTTATTGGATATCATTAATTTGTTGATATTAGCACAGATTAATTGTTTGATAAATTTGATGTAACTTCTTATTTCTCTCTTTTCAATTGACACGTCGAATGCGTGTTGTAATCCTGGTCCCTTCAACGTTGTTGGGTACGACACGTTTGGATGTCTGTAGCTTTAATATAATGCTTCATTAGAGGGGGTTCATGCACTGTCACTCAACCATTAAGGAATTCTAATTTAATCAGAAAACGATGTAATAAATTACTAACCTTAATTATAGTCCAGAATCAATCAAACTGAAAAGGGGGTAAAAGAAATACAAATAAAATAGTTTCGTATCAGATTTTTAAATGAATTTTTAGTACATGAAAAAAGAAAACTTTTTAAAATTGAAAATGATAAATATCATGGGATGGGGTTGTATCAAATATCAAAGTCAACATATTCGATTAAGATCATATTAATACTCAGATCAAAATATCGATTATAGGCAAACAATCAATCAAAAATGACTCTGACAGGAAAGAGATGAATGCTGAATAATCTGGGTTCAAAATAAGAAAATATATAAGTAATATTCTCTCGTGAAATGTTTAAAACTCTTTATGTTGGACGTTGGATTACATTAATATAATAGTATAACTCGGCCAATCAGAATCAAGTATTCTTTAGACAAATGTGTACAAGTAGTCATCCAAGTTGTTGATACGACATCCATAGAAGGCACGTTACATGATTAGGAAACACAGAGAGAACTAATTGGGTCTTTATAAATTACAATAATAGACATTAGCCAAACATTTTCTCCGGTTCTTCATATAGATGTTGCTTTCAGAGTTGCACATAGTTTTTGTTTTTGAAAACATCCCTTGATTATGGCCAAATGGGAAGCAATCGATTTTTACGAGCGGGACGAAATAAACTTAGAATCTAGCTTTATTGTTAACAGATGCAGAAGTATTTTATGGTATTTTCGCTATTTAGTTTTTGCTATAATGGTAGTCAGCTGCATTATACATTAAACATATTTTGATGTTCGCATAGCACTCAATAATAACCACATTTTTGATTTTTGTATTTTCAAAAAGAAAGGATTTTGACTGTAACTGAAACAAACATAAATCGAAACCAAATAAATGTGACTTTATGAATTCTCGGAAAAGCTTCAAAGTCAATTCATTAATCATTTGGAGTTCGAAATCAATCTAATCATGCATTAAGTGTTTACAATAACTCTCAATTAGTTTTTGTTTGGAAACATTTTATTGCCCATTCACATGTGAATTTTAATTGATAAAAACGGGATTTAAATTATTTTATAATAGGGTTAATTTATATTAATTGGAAAAATTGTCCCTTCATAAAATAGATTCATATGATAGCACCATGAATAGCTAAATATTCTGAGAACTTAATTTTGAATTTGTATACTATACATATAATATACCTAAATTATTAGCAATATAAACTTTTTATTAAAAATTTAAAAGTGCTTTACATATTTTTTGCGAGATATATGCCAACATATTTAAATGCAAGACATTTCTCAGATATATGGTGTATCACAAAACGGCCGTTTTCTAAATTGGTTATTATAAAACATGAAATTGCAATGGAATTAAATGAAAATTTAAATTGGAATTTATAATTGAACTCCCATTCATTGATTTTATATTTAAAATTGTTTATATTTACTGCCAGAGACACATTAATTTTATATTGGAAACTTTATGCATAATATAATTTTAAATATTTGAACTAACGAATATTGTCCCCATCATGGTTATTGCATTTTTTTATTGGAACTCTGTCGTAATGACTCTTGGGACTCAGACGTAACTTTTTCATTGATCCATTGTTAATAAAATTCATTTTGCAACATTTAGTCAATAAACAAATTTGTTATTTGTAAAACGGTCGTTTTTGTTACACCATATAGATCTAAACGATTGCGTTTTAAATCGTGATCATTGAGTAAACCAAAATCATAATTAATGATTAAATCTAATCGCTCGATAAATCGATATAATTACAGAGGAAATCTTAATTGAGTCGTCTGTGGAGACTAAACAAATACATTATTGACGCTAATTATAATGTTTTAATGGATTGTGACAGGCGGTAAAACATTTCCCTTTCTAATATAATATATTTACATAAGTTTTACAAAGTCATATATGTCTAGATTGGGTGAAGGAATGCAGGGAGGGAACAAGCCAATGTATAAACCCTTCTCCTTACTTATTGTCTCTTAAAAACCCTATTTTATTCAACTATGTTTACCCATTACAAAAAATTGCTCGCAACTATTTCTATAATATACAAAAAGATCAAATGACTGAAGAGTGACTTTGGGTTTACTGATACGTATTTCTTAAATATATATTCCTTATTAATTAACAAATCTCTGATGGATATAGTTATTAATTTGTATGAAATAATTTCGTTAGTGTTTCAAATAATTTCATGACGTTAAACGAAAATACTAAAAGTCACGTAAAGAAATCTTTTATGTGAAATTTACAACATACAATTTATTAGCAGATAAATTTTTTTTTAATATACCCGCAGACATCCACTAAATTCAATCCATTAAAAGTCAAGGCTCATTAAAAGTAACCTGTTTTCTTTATATTCAGACACCAAAATGGAACCACAGCTTCTGTTTCCAATGAGTGGTATGACCTAAACATTCATCTATCTATTGTCGTTGCTATTTTGATTATGTGTTATTCTCTTACCACAACCCTCCCCGCCCCCTTCTTTAACTTACTTGGTTGTTTATGAATGCATTTTATGATCATGAGAAAAGGCTTAGTGAAATTATTGTAAGTGCAAATGGGTGCTACTATACTATTTGTATTATTTGATGTAGTTACACCAGATCAAGGGAGTGTCCTTTTGATATTTCGATATTATAAATGAGTTGAAAGACCACAAATTAATATTTATTTTAAACCATATATTAAAAATGAAAATATTCTAGTGAGATTGTCTCCTTTATCCGAAACATTCATGAATATATAGTGTTGAATGTTCTAATTAATTTTAAACTTACTTATCGTAAGACCAAACTTTCTAATCTTATTATAAATGTTCAACCGACATTTATTATATATTTTAGTTAAAACGAGAGAAAGTATTTGAATTTTGAGTTTTGAGTTTTGTATTTTGAGAGTTATATTTAATAAATAAAATTAGTTGACATAATGTGGCAGAAGTTATTTTACAATTATAACACTGGATTCTCTTCAAATATTAGTGAATTTTTATTAACTTCCAACCAACGAATAATTAATGTAAAATTGTTGTAATAAATATTTTAAATTAAAGTTTTTTGAGATTTTGACATATTTTATTAACCTGCTTATCCGAAATATTAATTATTGTCTTATTTCATGACAATCTTAATAAAATGAAATAATTATCTTTCAATAATTCTCCGCATTCGAATAAGATCGACTGATCGACATCTGCCATGTTTTAAAAGTTTTCATTATATGGATGAACTATTTTCCGTTTGAACATGAAATGTGGTATTAATGTTTCTATTTGTTATTAATGCTATATTTGCACTTACAATAATTGACGTTGGTCCTACCTTGAAAGCATTATTCTACTACACCTTTGTTCTAGAGATCTGCATTGTGAGATTCTAATCTTATCTATAGACACGATAAATATGCCTCTTAAACTTTGTGATATTTTCCACCGGTTACAAGATAATTTTATTACAGTTGTTAATGTTGTTTGCCTTTTTGCTGCATTCCTTCATCTTTTCTGTGTTCTGATTCGCTCGTTGTGATTTTATTGTGTCAGCGCAATGCATTGACATTTTTATTGTCATGTTCTGCACTCGTGTTTGTACACTTATATCTCTTTATTATCCACGTATAACTTTCGTCCCAGACACTATTAGAAACTATTATTATTTTATAATTGAAATAAAGAAGGAGAAATATTTTTTTATTTGTGAATAATGAAAAAATGAAACAATACTATTTTGACAATTTTTATTTTCGAAATTAAAATTTCAGGGGAAAAATTCATTGCAAAGAAAATATCTTAATTTAATTTAAATTAATTGTATTTTAGAATCAATTGAACATGAAAATGCAATTAAAATATTGATTTTTTGAAATTATAATTTTTAAAACAAAAATAAAATAGCACCAGTAGTCGAAATTTTTCAAAGTTAAAAAAATGTTAGCTAATAAACTTTTCTAATTCCCTCATGGAAATATTTTGTAGTATAATTTTAAGGCATGGCGAAATATTTGTTTTTATTTGAAATGAAATATTTTATTTAAGTAAGAAAGGCAAGACCTACAATTTGTGAATCTCACTAAAAACTAACATTTTGTGGATAATTCGTTGTTCCTGAAAAAATAACTTAATTGTTAGTAAAATCAATCAAATATCTGGGATATTTCAGAATTATGGTTCACCAACAACATATTTATTTATTATTCATACACCCACAACAATGCAAACATATTTTTTCCCTAAATTCTCGAATGACTAATGATTGATTAAACGTTTGCAATTGTGACGTGACCTCGAATTTATTACAATTATAACAAACTATAAAAGAGTGATAATTTTAAGATTCCAAATGCAAAAAAGATAGCTGTTTCTGCCAAATATTTGCAATTACGGTTATGTTAAAGATGTTAATTTAATTCTAACTGTCAGTTGTATAGCCTCCAATTTGTTAACTAATACGTTTGTTAAAATGTTTACCTTTTAAAATGAGATTATTTTGAAATATTTTGTTTAATCTGCAGTATTTAGAAATTTTGAAAAAATGGGCATCTTATTGCTACAAAAATATTTCAATTGACGAAGAAAAGTTTTCGAAATAAATTTGAAAATCATTGTTAAAAAATTTATGAATAAAATTTCGAATGAGTAGGTATCAAAAATTTAAATAAACAACTTGGCATATAAAAACAGAAGATTAAATAAAATATTAAAACTTATCGAATAATTTATCAAATAATAAATAAAACTGCTATATACTGGTTAAATAACTAACCGTTCAAAACTAAGTAGTGTTATTCATTAAAAAGTTGAAATTATTTTAATATTCAATCATAAATTACAAGTTATATTAAAAAATTAAAATTAAGCTTCATCATTTTTCTAGGACACGTAGAAGTATGGGTATACATATTCTATAATAAATGAACATCTTTAAGTTAAGGGTTAAATATAATGAAATTTGTTTCAGTTTTAAAAATATCACAATATTTATTTGAAGAATAAAAATTAATTTTACCAAATTTATGCGTTAAACAAATGTTGAAAGATACTAATTGAAAAATTAGAAAACACAGATTAAATTTTAAAGCAAGCTTACACAGAGATAACTTTCACTCACCATGAACTAAGTTCCAACGTTGTAAAACGTTGTATAGGTTTTAAGTCTTCTGAAATACAATATTTTGGCGGATAATTGTAAATGATTTTCGTTTTTTGGACATGATCAACAAACTTTCTGAATTGTTGTAGATTTATTAATTTTAAATGATTTATTTTTAACTCATTATATTTTCGATTTATTAGTGCAGAATTAGAAATTTAAAACTGATTTTAATTTACAAAAATATCAAGTCTTTAAGCTAAATTTTTTAATTTTAAATATATAAGAGTTTTTAATTTTTGATTAGTACACTGTATATGATTTTACGCCTGTTTTAAATTATGTAAGCTGTAAGTTAAAATGAATATTATATTAGACAAATATTTATTATTATATTGGAATATAATTTGTAGCTAATATAATAATATAGCGGTTTACTAATTACGGGTTATATATCACGGAAATATATAAAACTATATTTTAAAAACAAGTAATATCTTTTGATCCGATTTAACAATTTACTTAAACTCGTTTTTATACAATTTTAAAACTGAAGCTACTACCTACTTTCAAAACAATTCTTTAAACTTATCTTACTTTTTTCACAGGTATGTTTTTACAATCGTCAGCTATCTAATTGGTGTTTTTGTCTTTGCTATGATTGTCGGTAAGTGCACATTTCTACCTAAAACTAATCAATCCCAGATACTGTGTTATATTTATTGATTTATGGAGTGTGTACGTGTCTATGTATCTTAAGGCAGAATTATCGTTAATTATTAAATAACCGAAAAATAACTTTTATCTATTAATCCAATTTTTGATTATTTTCCAATTTTGATAATTTTTTTTATTTATCTCGATAATTTAATAATTTATAACACTTTTTTTTATATTGTTATAAAAGATTGACATACTTTATTTTGATTACAATTAAATTCCTCAAATACAAAATTTTTGTTTCAAATTCACGTTGGTTTAAAAGAAAAGCGAATAACTTTTGATAAATATTTAACCAAATTAATAACTTTTTTTGCTGAAAAATCGGTAAATGGTTTTTATTATGATAACTTATTTATCAAAACTCTAAGATATGAGTTTAAGTATAATTTAAGTTACGCTTTATCAAAAGAAGTTCTTATATTGACAAAGAATGAAACAGGTTTCACCCCAATAAAAATTGATGTCTAACGATAAGCTGTAAAAATTATCTGTTGACACAAAGCTACTTCTTCCGAATCTTATATTTTTAATGAAGAAATAACACGCCACTGTAAACCCGGCGCAAAAAAGAAAACATTGGCGACTGTTTACTGTGTAGGACTTATTAATGGTCGCATTACTTGCCAACAACATACACAGGGAAATGGCTGATTTTCATTTTCTTTTCAGGTCAAATTGGCAATGTAATCACAAATCGAAATGCTCAGCGACTCGAGTTTGAAAAGATTCTGGTGAGTTATTCTTTTATAATCCGTCCGAATGAACTCTTCTGTCAAGTTAGTAATCAGCTTAAGACAGTCCAAGTTCTCTAGTTTCAAATGTAGTTAGTATATCATCCAAAGGGGTCAGAAAATTGAAACATGTCTTATAACTTATTCTTAAATTAAAATTTAAAACTTAAAAAAAGAAAATAATATTCGAATGAAAATAAAATAAAAGGAAAAATATATTTCATTTTCATTTTTATTTTTCTATTAAATATTTATTATCTGTTTATTGGAATATTGTATCTACAATAATTTGCAATAATCTTTGTTTATAGCATTTAAATATAAATTATTCTTTATTTTATTTACTCAAGCGTCATTTTAGTATTAAGTAAGAAAATCATTAATTTACACAAATTCCGAATCTGCAAATATTTTGCGCACAATACTAAGAATTATTAAAACATACCATTTTATAATTTGTATTAATTTTTTTATGTAAAACATAATATCACCATAAATCTCTTTTTTAAAATCGATAAATTGTTTCTTAGAAAAACAATTTGCTAAGTGATTTGCGTTTTCCCTTACCAACTGGTTATCTGTCGATCGGCATTTTAAAAACGCACTAAACGTTTTCCATATCTTTGAATTGTTTAAAAAAGTTCAATCAAGTACGACCGAAAGTTAAAATAAAAACAGTGAAACATGCAGACGGAAGAGGGGGGCGGGGGGCGGGCGGTTGAGTAAATGTGGTTAAAAATAGAAATTCTGGTTTAATTTAAATTTTTATATTTAAGGTAAATATTCTTTACAAATATTTTTTTCATTTATGGCATTATGAACATATTTTTAACAATTAAAAAAACTGAAATTCTATTCCAACACATTTTAATTTATGTCTAAACAATCTCAAGGAAATCTTTTCTTATATTACCCTCATTACAAATATTTTTATCATTTATGGCATACTCAATACTTTCTTTATATTACCATCGTAAAAGGTTGTATATTAATTACTCTTAATATTGTACGTAACATAGTTGCAGATTTGGCATTAGTGTAAGTTAAGAACGCATGCTTTGATATCTTTAAAATGAAATAAATTTCTTTTTTTATATTTTAAAACGGTATATATATATATTGAGTGGATTTATTTAACTTTGAAGAACACATAAAATTCAATCTTGATTATTAGGAAATGTTGGTTTAATTTAGCAGTTTGTATTAAATTCAGGAAATAAATTTTGAAAATAACGAACTTTATGTTTTTACAAAATCTAGCCTAGACCACCTGTTTTTCTAAAGATGTCATTCAAAAGTCGATAGAGAACGTAATTATTTTTTACACATATATTTAAAAAAAAACTTTTATATTCTAAATATCTAAGTAGTATCAGATTGTACTGGGAGAGTGTAATTTTATAGTTCTGTGTTGGTTGTCGGTCGGTTGGTCTTATGAGATCAATTCATTTCAAAATTGATTAATTGAGATCGGTTAAATTATTGCCTCCCTTTACTGCCTCAGTTCATGCTTCAGTGAAACATAAATATGAAAATAATAATCATTCATTTTTCTATAGATATTATATTTTATAAAAATAATTTATAAATAAACACATACATCGTAGGGAAAATCAAATTTCTGAAATTACCGATTTTTGTTATTGACTTTTTAGTTTTTGTAGAAATTTTCGCTATTAGTGGTAATTAATTCAATAATTTTTTTTTTAATTAAGTGAATTTGAATAGAAATTTCAAATATCAAAAATCTGTACAGTATTATTCAATAAAAAGTTTATATTTTTAATATTGAAAGGATAAGAAATCGTTGTTCCTAAAATTTAATAAATGTATTGTTTATAGAATGTCATATTTATACCTTGTTTATATTTAGAACTATTCATTTGTCATTAAAAATAATAATTTCATTACTGATTTACTTAATTTTCTTATACACATATAATTAATTATATTTATTTTACCTTAATATATATTAGTTTAATAATCTAATAGACATAATATATATATTATAATATTTATAATATTTATATAATATTTATATAATATTTATATATTAATCGTACATTTATTTAATTCTAAATAGGTACCCAAAAAAAGGTATTTCCTAAACATTTTATTTTTAAAATTCTCGCGATATATCAAGATATTTTTGTTAACTAAAGTTGGTTTTGAAAAAATCCCTCAACGGAAGTTAATGCACAAATGCGTGAAGAGTTATGGTCCTGATAAGTCCAGGAAATACCTTCTTCGCATGATTACATTTAATAGTCTTTTACGCCGACAGAAACGGGGCCTTTAAATCTCAAAATTCTCAACATACTTTCGAAAAGATATTATGATAAATTGATTCTAGATATGCAGCCTATATAATATAACATATATAACAAAAAATACAACAGGAGAAGGTAACCAATAATCTGCTTATATAAATTAATTTTTGTTGTTGTATATTTAGTTTTTTTTTGGTTTTTCAAAAGTGTAGCAGTATTATTTATATACATTGATAGACTAACAAAAGATGTAAACTATCGGCTAAATGGATTAATGCGTTTGGATTATCGTCCGCGATATTTGGTTCCTATGCAAAATCGATAATCTTATATAATTTATATAAATTTATCGACACTAATTGATGTTATCATCGAAATAGACTGCCTATGTATTTATTGTCTAACTTAATGCAAAAAATCAATAACTATTGTCGACAAATCGATTGTACAGGCGTAGGCCATTTTACTTGGCTATACAAGGAAGCTGACATGTTTTTAGTTTTGTTAGTCTATGGCTATATCCAATTTAAAACATAATAACACACCAACAACGTATAATATTAACTAAAAAGTATTTTAAAAGCATTGAACCAATTACTCATTTGAACAAAATTTTTATTTTGGATTTTAAAGGTCGTTCAAGAAAACTTTCTGTATTTTAAATAAGGACAGCTCCCCATGATCATTAACTATTGTGAATTATCTTACCGACACGCCTGACCAGTGACCTGGCTTTTACTTATCACAGCATGTGTTCCGTTTTTAATGATATCAATTCTGAATCGCAATTTAAATCTTTTGGGCTTTATTAGTTGGAGCCAAAATAGATATTTTGGTATACCGTTTTTCATTTAGTAAATTTAACATTCAAAAAGATTACGTTTTTCTGTCTTTTTATTTAGTAATGAATATTAGAAAATTGGACAAATGGATATATAAAGATATATAATATATATCTAACTCAAAATTTTTCTAAATTTGTCTTGTGAGAATATAATTTAATTAATAAGTATTTCGGTACGTAAAAAAAAGTAGAATATATCTTAATTAAATTTCTATGTTCCCTCTTCAGGATAATGCAAAGAATTATATGCGAATGCATAGTGTGCCCAAGGAACTTCAGAAAAGAGTAATGCGATGGTACGATTATGCTTGGTCAAGGTAATTAACCGTATATCTTATTACACTATATTAGGCAAGTCGATTTAGCCTAAAAATGAGACTGACCCGGAACTAATTCAACGAAAATAAATTTTATTCCAATCGATAGCAAATTTTATGGAGAATTATTTAATTAGGTATATTAAATTACGTTATATCAAATGTTCCAATCTTTAAATGCGTAATTCCAAATTTTACAATCTGTTGATTTTTAATGTTATTCTCCATAAAATTTGCTATCGATAGGTATAATAATTTTTTTTACAATTAGTTCTGAGTCATTGATTAATCTGTATGTGCATATAGCTGGTGTGTGAGTTGTCTTATATTTATCTTAAAATCAATCGATAATTATTTCTATGTTTTTTAGATATTAGTACTATTCATCCACTTCGATTGCGGTTTCTGCAGTTGTTGTGGTTAAATATATTTATTATTATTATTCTGTAGGTATATGTTTTTAAACTTGAATCAATTTAGTTTTCATTGTATGAAATTAATAATGAAATGTTCCCAATGTCAAATAAATATGAATATCGAACACACGACTTATCTTATATTTAGGAAATATTAAATAATTTAAATCCATAAATTTGTTTGTATTTAATAGAATAATTATAATCGGTGACTGTAGGATAATCGTATACATTACAGTTTTTTCAAAATATTTGATTGAGAAATCTTTTAGCCACATCTTTCAAAGTAAAAATCCCTAACCATAAGATTTATAAAAAACAGAAATACCCACCACTCTCAAGATTATAAGTTATCAAGAATGGTCATCCTTTTTTTCTTCTTTCCATAACGTCAATATTTCTTTTCTTTTCTTATATTAATTATATTACTTTATTTACACCGTGTCAAAGAGTGGGTGTCTTCTCAGTTTCAAGATTCTATATAAATAAATTCACTTCCTTTGAAAGACAAATGAGCGAGATCAGTCGTAAGAAAGAGGAAGTATTCGATCGCACACGATATAGGCGCTGGAAATAAATATAAAATCGATTGTCCAAACGTATTTATATAATAAAAGAATCGAGTTTTTCGAAATTCTAAATATACCTCGGCAAACGTTCTTTGAGTTTTGTTTTTCGCCAATCAACCTTTCCTTTCTTGTTCAATATCTTCTTCAAAACATTTTATAAATGTTTAAGTATGTAATTTTTTTAATTTTTTTCAATTGGCAGGATTTCGAACGCCTGAAAAAGATTTAGGGATTGTTTGAAACATTAGGTCGAATATTAATATTAATATTAACATTAAAATATATTGATAACATTTTTAGAGAAACCGGAACTAAAAAGGGAATTTTTTTTTCTCTATGCTTTAATTCAAATTCATTTTTCATTTGATAATTCCAGAGTTATAGATATAATAGTGTTTAATCAGGTTGTATCCCTACAAACATGTAAAATAATAAATATGTAAAATTCAACAATAAAAGAACTAGACTAAATAAGATTTATTAAAAACATCTCTGGAAAATACTACACGATAACATTGGACATTTCCGGATTAGATATTGTTGCATTTAGCAATTAATTATTGTTATATCTGAAATTCGTGAATATTTGATAGTAGTACAATTTATAAAAATTGTTACAAATAACATATATTCATTAGGTATTTTATAAACTTCACAGTTTCACATGTGTTATAGAAATACATGGCAGGTGTGTAGCTATATATATACATCATAATTAATTGATTGGCAACTGATCCCCAGAGCCTTAAATTATATCTATCTGATTTAAAAGGTCATTGATAGCAGAAGCATTTGTAACAAGATATTTGTAGACTATTTTCTACAATTATAGATATCTATCTTAATGTAATAAATGTTAATATAGAAAGAATTTTATCAGTAATAAGATATTATCTAAAATTCAATTCTAGGTTTAATTTTCCCATTTATAAACATTTATTTATATTATTATAATGACACTGAAGACTTGATAAAGACAACATTAAGCTTGAAATTATATAATTTTGACTACAAAATAAAAGTTTACGAAACACGAAGGTTGCAAATTGTGAAACATATAAAAACAGAGATACCGGAGGCATACATTCAAAGGATGACAAAGTAAATAAAATAATTAGGATAAATGATTAGAACTATAAATTTAGAATGCAACAATTTTAGATTATCTTTTAATATATGTCGTTTTATTATACTTCTGTAGCAAAATCTTATTGGGATAATTTATTGAGAAATTAATTGCCTGTTAAAAATGTTTACATTCTCTTTATTACCGCGTATACACAGCCAAAAAAAAGTTTACCGGTTTTTGTTGTGTGAAATTTTCTACCGCGTTTGATTTATTTATTTATATACCACATAGTGCAATCACCCTAGTTTCACTTACCAAGAAATTTTTGGTATTTTACTATATTATATTTATTGTAAAATTCTTAATTTAATTTAATTTGTATTAATTGTAATCCTATACTCTTAAATTCTGAATCAGAGGTCGCACAAATGGAGGCGGAGATATCAATGCTCTTGGGCTGCTACCAGATAAGTTAAAGACTGAAATGGCACTTCATGTGAACCTGGAGACACTCAAAAAGGTTAGTGAATCATTTTTAAACTACCGACATATACGTGTAGTTGTCTTGAATGTATAGGTATAAATAAATCCATATAATCAATCAATCAACAACACAAGGAAATGGAAATAAATTCTTTGAGAAATGGTTAATTCAGGAAAAGTTCACTTCACAACCAGAATGGTTAATTTAGCGTGTAGACTGCTACAAATTGCTTTTTATAGATTAGAAGAATTAAATTAATAGGCAATCTGTACATTTGGTATATTACACAGAGAACTAGAAGTCGGATAGGAAATGGAAGTGAAGAAAGAAAAAACGTTATTTTTTGAAAACTTTGAATTACGCAAAAATGTGTAGAATTTTGATCGGTTTCAAATGTATTTTGAATATATTAAAACAAAGCATGAGTTGTTCGAAGAGTTGTGGAAACAAAATTAAGTTTATTTTTATAAAATTAATCTTAACCATATTGCATAAATGTTTAACATATTTGTTTAGTTTCAGAAATACAGATAGAAATTAAAAATTTATGTATACCGCAAAAGACGTCAAATTTCAATAATATTATTTTGTCGAAGTACCTCTTAACTTTTTTTGATAAACTATTTTAATCGAAATTTTTATTAAATAAGTATATATCTATGGATCATAACGTGATCCATCTGGGTTTAAAGAGTTACATTTGTATAAATAATAAGGAGAATTCAGGACCCGGAATAAGACTTTAATTAAATTATCACTTTGATAATTATTATAGACACAAGCAAAGTGTCTTGTTACTTACATATACTACTTAACTTATATTTATGGACACTCGGTGTTTTTTATTTTAATAATGAACAGGTGACGATCTTTCAAGAATGTCGACCTGAATTTCTACATGATCTGGTTCTTAAAATGAGGCCCTACATTTTTACCCCCGGCGATTTGATCTGTCGCAAAGGAGAAGTTGCTAGAGAAATGTTCATTATAGCTGATGGCGTACTTGAAGTTATAAGGTAAAGTTTGAACATTACCTTACATAATATTTTAATATATCTTTTATTTCTGGAAAAAGAATATCAAATTATTAAAAGTTTTATGAACTAAATATTTTGTTGGGAGGATATATATTTTCATGAAATATAAAATTATTGACTAGAAACAGATAATAAAAGAAGACGCAAGGTGAAATAAAATAATAATAAATCATACCATTCCCTCTATATAAATACCCCGCTGCAGTTTAATTATACATTAACTTAAACTAAAGGTTCAATATGAATAAAGCTAGTTAGAAAATGAAATATTTATTTTATTTATTCTTGGGTGTGTAAAAATAAAATAAAAACACTCGTATAACATTCCATCAAAAACAACAAAATAGAGGATCAATTGTTCATCCAGTGGCATTTCCACACCATACATTCGATTTGTCTTAAATTTGTACTGTAAGTGTAAACATAATGACCCTATGACCTCTCTGAGGAATTTTTATTTGATCAATCGATTATTGATTTATTATCGATTTTATTGATTTTTTGCACTATTTAAGCCATTTGCAAATGTTCATCCAGTGGCATTTTCACACCATACATTCGATTTGTCTGCAATTTGTACTGTTAGTGTAAAACTTAATTACCCTATGACATATCTGAGGAATTAAATTATAGTTACCATCACCCTCTAGCATGTATTAAAAAATCTAAGCGATTCGTCCATGGGATCATAAAAAAAAGTTGTCAAAAATTAGGAAAATTTTCAAAATGATGTTTTTTGCAGCCAACTGAGGCTAATTTTCGGAGCTTATTTCATTTTTTTAAATGCAGAAGGCTAGTATTTCTGTTATTAATACGTATATGGCCAGGAAGAATTTTATAAAGAACTCTTTTTAAGGTATCTTTTGGAAAAGAAACCATATGAATTCCCTGGTCCAGTTTTGTTTACCAACCCTCAAAGTTAAAATGCTAATTTTCGGGGCTTATTTAAAAAAAATAATCTCACGAATAAAATAATTAATGTAGCGATACATAAAGTATATAGATGTCTTATTTATTATATTAAAAGTTCAGTATGATTGGTTAAATATAAATTTTTTCATGTGAATTAAAAGCAAACAATTTCAGCTTGATACCCTTGCAAATGTATAGGAATCTCGCACTTAGTCATTTTTTAAATGTAATTTTTGTTTTTTGTTCGCTTATTATAAAAAAAGTATGCTAATGATTGACTAAAGGTCTATTCCATAAGATGCAGAATCAAAAAAAAAACATTATATTAGAATTTCAGAGCGATAAAATATTTTTTTTCAATTATTTTTTCTTTCTCATATTTCTTCTATACTTTTAAATGTAAAAATTGCATGTAAATGTTCTTGAAAATCTGGGGGGGATAAATTTTTTTGTATTAAAATTTGTTTTAATCAAAAAATGTGTCAACTATAAAAGTGTAGCGCCACATAAGGGCATCTGACGAAAAGAGAATAATTCAGAAAAAAAAATTAAAAAAAGTTATAAGCAAAATAAGATGTTTTTTTGTATTTTTAGTCAAATAAATTTTTTGATTAAATTTAAAAACTAATATTATGGTGTAGAAACGCATTCTACATCCTATGCAAAAGATTATTTGTTAATAAAACTTTTAGTATTCTTTTAATATTACTTTTAAAAATTTCCCTCTTTAAATGGATTTTATTTATTTTTTAAGTGATTTTTTTGGGGTTTTATTTTGTTAATAACTTTTTTATTATAGCAGATAGAACTCTACTTTTATTATATTCCTGACCATGACAGATAGATCTATCCATAATTAAAAGAATATTCGAGATCAGTTGGATACTTCTAAAAATATTTCAGATTGAATTTTCGTAATGTAAAAGTATAAAAATTTTAATTTTAGGCAAATTTTATTATTTTTAAAACGCCGATTATAAGCGAACCGGACCACTGATAGTACATATACGGGGATTAAAAGCTAGATGGACTTGATCAAGGGCTATATTTCTATATGTAGTTTGTGTTGCCCCGAAAACTGTCCGAAAAGTGGCCAAAAAATCACGACTCCTAAGTACTTATTTTTTGAGAAAAATAATGACAGTAACAAAAAAAGCGGTCTCACCAAAGATGCACAATGAAGAGTTACACATCGTATTAAAATTTCAGACAAATCGGTAAATTTTTTTATATTACCCCTTACTAATAACTTTTTATTAAAGCTGTGAGAAGGCAGTTCAGATATTGTATGTGATCCCACTGAGACAGGCTATCCATAGATAAAATATATCCGAGATCTGTTGTATATTTCAAAAAATAAGAAAAGAATTTTTTCTTATGTAAAGTATAGAAAAATTGGACTTCAAAAAAAAAATTCTTTAGATCTTCGATTAAAAGAGATCCAGACGTCGTATCGTCAAACCAAGACCACCTAAGAATTCCCCATCACTAGGGGAATCTTCCTAGCTAGCTTTCTTTGCGTTGCCTTAAATGTATCATATTTACGTGAGTGGCAAAAAACGCTATAAAAATGGCATACAAATTTTCAAATACGATTTTATTTAAAAATAGGTCTCCAATTGAGCTTATAATACACATAAATGTTGCCTGTGATGAGTAGAAGGCTATCATCAGCTGAACCATTGCCTCACTTATTTCTTGTACCGTCCAGCCTTTCTAAACAAAAACAGTTGTTTTTTCTAAAAACCTAAAATGGACATATTCAGGAAAACCTTTTTAAATGGTTTTAGAGAAAAATCCTTTGGCACAAATGTGCGCGCTCGTTTTGCGATCCTGTTAATAAAAGAACTGTCAATTCGGCCATATACTTCTCTTTTAATTGGCCAAAAACTTTTAAATTTTTTAAAATGGGTTTTTCTCTGGACGGAACAGAAAGGTTCGAATTTCAATTTTTTTTCGTTCTGCTTAGAATTTAATTTTACACACGATGGAGATTGAAAATTTTTGATTTGAGTTTTTTTAAAAATTTTTTCTTAAACCCTTACTGGGTCTTACTTTTTTTTCAGCCGATTCCTTTTGCAAATCTCTTAGATACATGTTTTTATACAGTTGTTGGTTTAAAATATCGAACCTACGCGGTATGTCATAAATTTTAAAAACGCTATGTTTTTCAAAAAAAAATATTTTTTTTTCCTTTTAATTTTATCCTTAGATATTTTTCGGATGTGTTAGAGCCTTTCTAAAAACCTTATACTGAAAAATTCAAGTCGATTGAAGCTCACAAAAAAATCGGCAGAAATTTTTTTCCTTAAATGTCTGTAAAAGAATAACTTTATACTATATTTATAAATCAATAAAAAAAATTGTTATAGCCAGATATCTTAAAAATATCCTATAAACACAATTAGTCGTCCAGTTTCATATTTTTCTTTTGAACAATTTTTAGAGACAACTTTTTCTAGAGGTGATTTACAGTCTGTTCAAAAATCACAAGGAATAACTGTGCAAGTCATGGAAAGTATCGGACTCGAATTCGTTAGTCCACAAAAAAAAGATTCGGGACCAATAGAAATCGGCCCTATGACCATAAAATGTTTAGTACCTAGATACTATGGTCCTACAGGTAGATAGAACTAGGTATGGTATATAGATTATATATATGTCACAGTTGTAAAAGATATGGTACGAATATATTTAATTTGTACTCAAAATGCTTACTTTGTTAAATTGTTTTTAAAGTTCGGTAAATACATTATTTAGATTGTGAATTCCAAGTAACTTGAATGTTCATGCTGGTAATGAGAAAAAGAAAAGCTATTTTATTCTTAAAAAAGTTTAAATTCTTTTACGATATTTACCGTTTTAGCAAAGTTAATTTATGAATTTAGTTTTTTACATTTATCACCTCGATGTCCAAAGCACATTCATTCTCCTAAGATTCCTATACTATTATATTTTGAAAGGGCATAAACTATGGATATTGACAAATAAAATAAAAGTAAAGTAACACTCTCTGTAAACATTTTACCACAATAACTACTATAATTAAAATATAATTCAAAATGAATCATGAGATACTGAACAGACATTTTGGATGTTTGAACAAAATAAAAAATATCAAGTTTTTATAGAAATTTAACAAAATTGGACTATTGTTTTTATGAGCTGAGAATAAATGATAAACATAAAATAAATAAACAAAGAAAAACTATGAGTAAAGGCTTTTTCTTATGATAATATTTAACACAACTTTGTTTTGTACAAATTTAGATCAGTATAGAACAATTAAATTAATTACCACAATTTATACAACTTTCTTCATTGGTATTCTAAATCAAAATTATTTTTATTCAATGAATGAATTTTTGGGTAAATATAGGAATACAATTTTTAGAACTTTTAATTGCGATTTTATTTCTACTCAATCAAAATTAACCGATCAAGAAAAATATTTTGTTAAAATTATATTAAATTAAAACAAAAAATATTAATTTAAAGATAATATATATTATCATTATTTTTTATGCAATTTTAAAATCCTTACGGAAAATGGAAAAAGTTTCTCTTTTGATAATTTATGATCTTATATGGATACTTCCTTTCCTTAAGAGAATATATTCTTATAAAATTTATATAAGATACTGTTTTATATTTAACTTGGTTATACTTCTCAAGGTTAAAGTTTAACTAGATGAACATAAATCTTTTATTTACTCAGCACATTTGTCACTGAACGAGGTCAGCATTCAACAGCGTCAGATTTAAATGTAATTTATGTCAGTAAATATGGTCTAATAGAAATCTAAAGAATGAGATCTAGCGTTGTGAAATACTATTTAATCGATTGATTTTTAAATATCAATTATTATACAATATTTTTTTTTATTAAAAAAAGAATATTGTATCGAGATTCTTACTAAATAAATCGTTTATAATGGAAATTAAGTATTTAAGTTGTAATATATCATTTCGCAAAACTATGTTTTGTATGTGACTATTTTGTGTATACGAACTGGTTAAAATTGCCATATCTATAATTTTACGTATTAAATTAATTTCTTATTACATTAGGAGTTCTGCTCCAAAAGATAATTAATAATAAGGCTGAAGTATTAAATAATACATCCAATTATTAAATTGGAGTTTATAACACCTGCAGAAAGCAGCCGGCAGCCATTATTAATGCTTAAATATATAAAATACAGAACCGCAAACGAAGAATAAATCATTGCTATCATTAAATGTAATATATAAAATATAAATTTTTAAAAAGTAGGCATAATGATGAATTGCAGTACACAATATACAAAGCAAAAGAAAAACTGATATAGAGTGCTGCTATTCAAACCGGGCCGGTATGAGACGGAGAAGTGGATGAATGAAATTTCTTAATTTTTAACTATATCAAGAAGAAAAAAGATTAGTCATTTTTGGAACACTGTTGACCTTCCAGTAGGCATCTCAAAGGAATTTTTTAGTTCTGCCTAAATATGTTTCTGCAAAGTATATTTGTTGCATGTTGTTATCTATTACTATAAAAGGTTATTTAATTTAAGTACATAATGAAATGTTCAACCTTATTAAATTATCATATTTTATTTGATAAGGCGAAATGCGGTTTTATGCAAAGGGGAAGTTGGATAAGGTCAAGTGAGAGAAATGGGAAATGCGATATGTCGAAAAGAAGATAACATGAAGTGAGATAATGTGAAGTAAGATAAGATAATGTGAAGGGAGATAAGATAATGTGAAGTAAGATAAGATAATGTGAAGTAAGATAAGATAATGTGAAGGGAAATAAGATAATGTGAAGGGAGATAAGATAATGTGAAGGGAGATGAGATAATGTGAAGTAAGATAAGATAATGTGAAGTAAGATAAGATAATGTGAAGGGAGATAAGATAATGTGAAGGGAGATAAGATAATGTGAAGTAAGATAAGATAATGTGAAGGGAGATAAGATAATCTGAAGGGAGATAAGATAATGTGAAGGGAGATAAGATAATGTGAAGTAAGATAAGATAATGTGAAGTAAGATAAGATAATGTGAAGGGAAATAAGATAATGTGAAGGGAGATAAGATAATGTGAAGGGAGATGAGATAATGTGAAGTAAGATAAGATAATGTGAAGTAAGATAAGATAATGTGAAGGGAGATAAGATAATGTGAAGGGAGATAAGATAATGTGAAGTAAGATAAGATAATGTGAA
>JAUZNC010004450.1:0-47645 GCA_034780395.1 Vannuccia rotundouncinata | reverse complement strand
TGAAGGGAGATAAGATAATGTGAAGTAAGATAAGATAATGTGAAGGGAGATAAGATAATGTGAAGGGAGATAAGATATTCTGAATTGAGAAAATTTGACGTGAGATAAGATGAAGTTGCCTTTGGTGAAGTTATAAAATCAATAAAAGTTACTGTCTCATATTTTTATGTTCTTGGGAAATTTGTAAACAAAATCAATCGCCCATTTTTGAGACATAAATCTTTAACATAAATGATTCGAGTGCTCACAACATCAACAATTGTGTTCTATAACATTTAAATTGTTCACATAGAAGCGACAATTGACTGATTGAATCGTGGTTGATTCTATTTGTAAAATTAAAGTTTGCTTTCTCTATAATATAGGGATAAAATTTCATGACCCACTTCAGCAAACTAATGCACCCACGTCTAATAGGAGTTTTGGAGTATAATTTCATTATTCATAATTTAATAGTCCTGAGTTTATCGTGATTTTAGCGTAAGATGCACTTTAAAGTAAAGCATGGATTTTAAAATCGGTCTCTTTACTATTACGTTTTAAAAGTAGAAATGGTTTTGAAATGGCGCATCGAAGTTATAACTATTTACTTTCGGAGAGTGAAAACGCGATGGGATTTATTTATGAAAATTATTAATATTCTTTTATTAAGTTAGATAAAATTTCCAAATCTGCTTCGACTTACTTCGAATATTTCGGAACTTTTTAAATGACACATAAGAAGTCTTAAAAGATATTAACAAAGTAAAATAATTCAAGACATATTTCATGGTAAAATGATATGTAAAATGTATTTATTTAATATATATTTTAAAAACAGATTATTTAGCAATTATTTATAACAATATGATTTTTTTCAAGTTAGAATTTAAAACAAAAAAACATTTTGCATCGTGAGATTTAGAATAAAACTTATAATTCCAACTTTTGACTATTTAACTTCAATTTTAAACCTCTCTTTTAAAAATGAGATTCACAATAAATACCACTACACAAAAAGGAAGTTTAAAAAAATAAAAATATGATGTTCAGTCGCTATTTATAACTGCAGAATATTAATAATAATTAAGATATAAATTTAAAATTCTCTAATTAGACATATAAAATTTCTGATAATAATTTTTAATATTTGAAATTATTTGAATATAAAATCATTAATTTATTAATACAGAGTACGTTTTATAAATCAATAAATGAGTAAAAATTTTCTTCAAAACATTATCCATAATATTGATTTTTATTAAAAATAGTTCATAATTTTGTATTACAATAACAACAGCTATCATTATATAATTACAGCATATGCCAACTGTATTTAATAATTGTTTATATGTTTTTAAATATTGTCTTTAGCGACTCCGGAGATGTTCTCACCACGATGGGATCCGGAGACTTTTTTGGCGAAATTGGAATCCTCAACTTGGATGGTGGAATAAATAGGTGGGTAATTAAATTTTTATTAAATAAATATCTGTATATTTATGAACTTATAATATTTCACATTTTGATAATTTTTCTAAATCATTGACTTATTTGATTGGCAAAGAAGGAAAATTAAAATAAAAAGTAGCTATAACGCATATAAATCTAAAATTTAAAAACTTAATTGAGTCTAAACATAAACATTACATTATAACTATATCTATGGGTATAATAATTAAAACATGTGTGTTTCTACAGTTTATCTGAATAATAATACATGTTAATACATTGCGATTTATTGAACTATATACACTATAGATAATTAATTTTTTATGGTTCTTGAATGTATTTTAAAATCGTTGCTGGTTTTACTAAGAAACCCTTTATTATATAGGAATATGTCTTTGAACATATACGTTTCATTATAGGTATGATTTTAAAATTGACAAATTAATTTATCTAAAGACATTGTATAGAATAAACGTCAATATTTTTAAAGAATATTAAATTGTGTTTAAAAAATCACAGCCTTAAAACCGTAGTTTCTATGCCATATTGAGGACCCTAACAAAGTTTTTTCTTAAAAAATCATATTTCTCATCTTTAGCACATTTCCAATGCGAAAATTCATCAAAATCGGTTAAAGTTAAGTGATCGTTATCTGTTCTGAATAATAATAATAATAAGAAGAAGAGTGACGAAAATAATGTATATTTGAAACATTCTATTTCAAAGTGCACACACACAATTTGGCTTCTTGATTAAGTCGAGGCAACTCCAGAATATTCATTTGTAATTATTTAAAAATATAGTAGCGGTTAAATTTGCCTACAATGTAGGTAGTGCAATTATGCATATGCGAACATGTTCTTGAACATAGAGAGCTAACAACCTACTATCATAGGTTTATATTATAATAGTAAAATATCTGTTTACATTTCCATTATTAGTAAATTACTTATATTTTCGAAGTTTAATATTTAAATATGCTTAATCGTAAAATATAATATATACAATAAAATATAGAATTTAAAAAATATATAAAATACAAAAATATTTTAAAATCGTGATCGACAAAAAATTATATATTCAACATTAAATCTAAGGTTTTTTTTCTATTCGTATAAAACTACTTTTACAACTAGCCGAATTCCTCAAATTTATATCGTATCATATTTTACACTTATTTCTCGCTTTTTACTTTAGTTGCCTATATAAATAAATACACCCAAATATCAATATACAAAGACACAAGCCGCTATTTCTTCTATGTGTTAGATCCATAAACTAATAACTAAATTATAGACAGCAGCGGTCAATTTATTTTTTTTCGCGCTACAAAAGTGCTTCCGGCTCCCAATCAATGGAATCCAACACTTCTGCTGATCCATTTGAAGTAATAAACTAGTTTTTCGTGAGGATCTTGTCAATTGAAGTGGCGGCGTGAGTCTCCCCTTCCAATCAAGACTGCTGAAAGCATTTCACGTCGGAGAAGTAGTTGAGAGTTCAAGCTAATTGTTTGAGCCTCCTTTTTGTAGGTCAAGACATTGTTATGTTGATTTTTTTGCCGGAAATAGGTTTCACTATCAGATATTCGGAGCAACAGTTTGACGGGTGTATTTTAATAGAAATTCAGTTAGAGTTTTGCATTTGAGAGGTGTTGTAATCAGGGATCTTGAATTAGTTGATTTGGAGTTTTCTTTTATTTTTCATAGTGTGTTCGTAATTTGAAAGATTTGTGTTTTTTACTCCACCGAGTGAAGCGAAGTTATGGTGTTATTATCGTAAAATTTTAATTTTTTGTTTGTGATATTAAACAAACGAAAATATAAATAAAAGAAAATATTCAAAGTTCAACTAACACAATTAATTTTTGTACTAGTAATGAATAGGGTCGAAATATTTGTTCCAAAAAGAACCAAATAATGAAATATTATTAAGATTTATATTCGTTTCATCATTTCATTATCTATTTATAAAACCTTGTTTTGTTTCGAATAGAAATGTTTTAAATATTCTGAAATTTGATCCAATTAAAAGTTAAATTGTAGAAATAATCGGAATTCATTAAGCAGAAAAATTATGGTATCATTCAATATAATTTCTTTTAAATAATAACATAAAATATTTTTAAATTTTCAAAAAGAAATTAAATTGTTGTAAGGTAGTTAAAATTACTGTTGAAAAGTTTAATTCAACAAATCTTTATAATAATATAGTTAATGAAAATTTTAGTGTAAAGAAATTTTAGTATTTGTGATTTTTCAGTTAGTTTCAGCATATTTTAGAAATATAGACTTTATTGTTTTAATGAAGTTATTTTAATAATTTGTATCACAATTGAATATCCTTTTCATCAGTTTATCACTGAGCAAGTTGACTTTAATCCAGAAACGTCTGATAATCCTGGTATTTTTTGATTTCAAATAAATTTTCCAGATTAAATCTATTCAATAAGTAATGTTTTTCAACAAATTATTTAAAAATATTTTAACAAATTAAAAATTATTTTTTTGCAATTAAATTTCCAGACGGACTGCTGACGTAAAGTCTGTAGGTTACGCTGAACTTTTCGTGTTGTCCAAAGAGGATGTCCTGACTGCATTAAAAGACCATCCCGATGCCGAAGTAATCAATCTTTTACTTTCTAATATATATTTGATATATTCGATTCTATACATAATAATATGATTTATTACGATAATAAAGTTATAAAGAAAAATAACAGCTAGTTGTAAAGGTAGAACCAATAAATTACACAATTATGGTTTATAGATTATACGCGCTATGATTTATTCAGAAAGTGTTTTGATAATTTAAGTTTTCACCAGATTCAGTTCAAGAACTCTACCACCAATACAGAATCAAACGTCATTACACATTCTTTTGGTAATTTAAAACTGTATTCGTTTTAACGGTCATGTAACGGGCATGTAGTTTTCAATTTGAATTTAAAATGTTTCATGGAATGCTCCTTACAATCTCTATAACTTAATGAGTTATCAGAAAATTTGAAATATGGTGTAATTCTCAAATTTTTTAAGCGTTCTTTTACACTTTTGATTTTCAAAACTTTTAGGCATTTTTGCACGAAGAAGCACACAAACGATTATACGGTATATCAAAGAATCCTGGTAAAGAAAAATTCCTTGCCAAAAAAAGGTTAATACGAAATTTTTAGAGCATACTTATTGCAACAACTTATCCACAAGGCGGACTTCTATTGACTAAAAAAATATCATATTATATCATTTTTATTTAACAATTTTTGCTTTTGCATATATATCAGACTGCTTTAAGCTTGCTTTATTTATCTGAATATGTTTTCTAACCTATGAATTACAATGGCTTTATCTAGGAACTTATAATACGCTATGGAACTCGTCGACTTAACGAAATCAAGGATAGACGACTTCAAAAAAGCGAAGACTTAAAAAAGTCTCACATGGCGGTGCCGTACACCATGCTGCCTGGTTTAGGAAATCGGAACTTAATGCGGCTTGATGAACCAACCCCATCCAAATCAGGGAACATTCGCTCCTTACTGGGAAAGCTGAAATCTGGCGGTAGAAGTGAACCTACGATAAATTCCACAACTCGAAACACATCTTCTTCAGCTTCTACCAAAGCGAGGAGTAGACTCGCAGAAATTTGGCATGTTTCCTCGGCGTCCACTGTTAAATCACCCGAAAGTAAACCTACTATGGATGAAAGCAAACCACCTCTACTACCCACCTCCGGTTTAAGCTATGCAACAGAAAATGTTACCACAATGAATCTATGTGCTGTAGACGACTGCCTTCGAAACACTAACAATACTAGACCAAAAAGTGTCGCTCTGGGATATATGAGCAACGAAGATGATAATGAGACGTTGATGTTATCCCCTGTTTTGTGCAAACCCAGTCCCAGCTATGAACCATTTGATTCGTCTATACGGGGTAGTCCTTCTCCTCTACATTATCAAGGGTTTCCAAACCCTACCGTCAAACCCAAGCCTCTGCCGACATCCGAAAGGCTTCAGATCCCTTTTGGGAACAGTGCCTTTCAGATGGGATCGACGTCGACACGTTCCACAAATCAGAACAAGCGTCATTCGATGGATATGTGGGAACCTGGATTTCAAGACAATTCTCAGCGAAGGTATTAAGAAATTAATGTAGGGGTGTTTTGTATGTGCGTGTGTATAAGCTTTTTTGTTTGAATTTAATTTTTTACTAATTTTTAAAATTAAATTAAAATATAAAAAAATTGGAATCATAAAATCAATATTTGATATTTAAAATATTAAAAAAAATTTTAAACGATAAATTATATTTTTAAGTCATAATCTCAACAAAAAGAAATTTTTTTTTTTTATTCCAATGATTTTATAAATTAAATATTCTGTTCCGACTAACACCAAAATAACGATGTTTGAACATTAACGCGCGAATATAAGCTAACTATACAAGTGAAAAATTGTCTAATGCCTTTGAAATTGATTTAATTAATAATTACATGCTTTATTGATTTCTGTGGGTGCTCCTTGATTACAAGAAAGATGAAGTAATAAACTATACTGGTTACTAAACTTTTTATCTAAAAATGTTAACTTTTTATTTTTTAATTAGTGTCACGGTGATAAATAGTCAGGTAAATTTATTAGAAAACTATTTATAGACTTTCAAATGAGCATGAAACAAGTAACTATGTTTTTAATTTGTATAAATAATGATATGAGAAACTTCCATCTGTTCAGTAGGTAGTGTCCTTATTTTTATAATATATTGTTTCTGTAAAAAGGTAATTTGTTTTCAACAGTTAAAATAAAAATTCCCTTCATCTAAAATTGTCTGTATAATTTTATGAACTCAGAATGATGTAAGCGGTTTTTTATTAGTTTAATTTTTAAAACTATTGATTTATTTCATGAAAGTATTTCTACTAATTTTTGTTTATTAGCAATCATTAATTCATTAAGAGTATTTTAAAGAGCATAGAATTTAATAAAATTTTGATAGACTACGATTTGATAAAATTACATCATTGTAGTTTTTTAAAAATTATTATTTGTAATAAAATATAAATATTTAACTTCAGAATCATAATTAATTTACTGGTCGGCAAGAAATTAAAAAAAAATGTTTCTAGCATGGAATCTGAGACCAGTTTTAAACTAATTTTGGGGTACTGAATCTAAATCTGAACTCAGATTTGCTCCACTAGATTCTCATTCTACATCTAAATGCTTAGAAACTCAAGAATAGTTTTAATGTTTTCAATTCATCGAGGTTGTTTATGATAACTGAAATACAACCCGGTTCGGTTATATGAAACACAACTGGAGCTCCCTGTTGTTTATGGTAACCTGCTAAAAGTCAACTTTTTATGGTTATATTAAACAACCCGGTTATCATAACGGAAAACATAAAATCACCTCGGTTAAGTACCAATGGATCCTCGATTAACTTTACTCAATTCGGTTAATATTACCGAGAGAGCTGCAATCAGGCACGGATCCAGGTTTTAAAGAAAGATGGCCAATTTACTCAAAGGGGACGCCAAATATCTCAATAATGTTTATTTTATTATACAATATAAAAGGATACCTGCTATTCTATTCAAATAAATATTGAATTTGACAGTTTCATTTCAATGATGTTGTGCATATATTCTGTAAACAGGTATATCATATGTATAACAAAATCTATACAGCTCTATATCGATCAATATTATTATTACAGTATAAAAATGGATTACTGAAATTACACCAATACTCCCATTCAAAAACAGATCGAAACTATATTATTTTATTGCAACTATATATATATATATATAATTTAGGTACTCCTTTTCGTTTACATTGTAAATATAACCGTGATTGAATGAATGAATATTTATTTGCATATCAACAATTGGATTTTGTATAGCATGCGTGATGAATGATAGGAGGCATAATGATTAACCGATGATTTTTGGAATGTTCAGTGGAATGTCTTCATGAATAAATAACAATAAAATTGCATTTAATCGATCCTCACCCAAGGTGGATCTGAATCTGTTCTTGACGAATTTCAACAACAAATTGCTCTTTTGACTGTTGCACCCAATACAGGGATGAGATGCAACATATTTGGGAATTGTTTTTCATTTGTGTGTTCTATAGTTTCTTTTATTGACCTTGGACTTGTGGTTTCTGTTTTCCAGTATCGAATTAAAAAATGCACCTCTGATTCTAATACATAACTATTCTGCAAATCAATATCTGAAAATCCATCAGAAAGTTTGGTGTTATGATCCTCCATAAAATTTGTTGAAATTGGAAAAGAAAAGCGAGAAGAACTAAATGCATCCAGTCTCTATAAATTTGTCTTTAGGACCATGGCTTGGGTTATTATTACGCAAAGTCTGTTTACCACAATGTTTGTTCAACAGTTTATTCATCAATTTATACATTTTTTGCACATAAATAGTTTTATATTTCCAATGAATGTCGATTTTAATATTGAAAATATGAATCTGATTTTATAATATTTTAAAAAGGGTGGTTGTATCTAGTCTAGTGCTTGTTACATATTCAGAGACTGAGGCTTAAAGTGTGATAGTTAGTATATATTATTGTGCACAATGCGCATTTCTGAGTTAATTTGAATTCCTGTGATATTTAACGTATCTTTCTACTCTTAATATTTACGATCATGGTAACTATATAAAAAACATAACTAATTCATTTCATGTTTTCTGTTGATAATTAATTGTAGTATATCAAAAATTTAAATAAATAACGTAACCGTTGAGATTTCACGTTTTCGATTAACACCACCGGGTTCGATTATTTCAACAAATTGGGTTATTATAACCGGGTTAATATAAACAACCTCGATTAATAGAAGACATGAAAGGACTACTCTCTCCTGTTCCAAAGGAAATTTTCATCGCATCATAGAATGCCTTCCACGCTCTAGCCACTGCTGCACTTATCGTTGTAACAAAGGTGAAAATGGTATTGCAATTGGTATACACATCTCGTACCATTTCATTCCAATTAGGTTGACCAAAATAGATAAAGTTTATTCCAATCTGCATTTTCAGCAGTAGTATCGACGACTTCAGCATCAATCTCTGGCAGCTCATTGAATACAGGCTCATGCATTTCCTCACAGTGTTCAAATGGTCGAGTAGCAGATGGGATATCTGAATATTGAAATAGTTTTTTAATTTATCTATTGAAGTAGAAGTTATGAAATGATTAATTGGTTCTCTCCAAACCATTGGGACACCAAACTTGCATCAAGTAATTGGTAGCATTTATATTGTAGAATAAAATATTAAAAATCAACAAAAGAATTTATTTGAACACACCATAGGGTCGATCGATAGCATAAAATGTGATGTAATAGAGAAAAGCTTGAATTCAGCACCCCAAAATTAGCTAAAACCATTTGAAAAACCTTGTGCTAGAAAGTCTTTGCAGACCAGTAATATAATATTAATTATTGATTAGTGCGTCCAAATAATATGTAAACTTTTGAAACATGTCTCCATATTTCCAGTGGAAATCTATTCCGATGTCTTCCTCAAAACTCTTATACTTCACCAGGAGATACCGCAACCGTCTGCCAACATTTAGGGTATGCGTTTTTGGCCTATATAGTTGTATTTAATATATTGAAATCCAATAAAATATTTTGCAAAAATATAATATCCAGGAACTGATATTGAAAAAACTACCTTTAGATAATTTTATTGCCGGACTTAACCAATTTATTTCCAATTTTGTACTTATAAAATGATTTGCGACATGTTTTCATTAAATCCTAATATATTTGAAAATTTTTGAAAATAAATATATATACTACATACAGCCTACATGTAATTTGACAACTTAGATTATCCCACAAATTCAATACTCTCAAATAATTCGCTTTGGATTTCAAAGAAAAAAAGAAGCATGTTTGAATCAGAAAGATTGAGCGTAGAAAAAATAAAGTAAACATTTGAATATTATCTGACACATGTGCATATGAAATCAATACTTCTTCAGTAAAAGCACACATTTTCTCTTTGGGGATCGTCTTTCTCTGATTTTTCCCGGCTGTAGACACAAAAATACACTTTCCGTCGCTGTAGACTCTGTAGGGAAACTTTTCATGTCAAGTAAATAGCATACAATTGGGAATATTTAATTTCAATCAAAAAACATTTTTTCACCGCTGTTTTTGCTGCTTACAGGTCTTCGCAGCATCTGCCTGCTGATAGTATTGAAGCTCTACTAAAGTGTGTCAACGAAATGGTCGCACTTCGTACAGTAAGTGATTAATTATGATCGGGAGCCAAAGTCGTTTAGTTTAACAGATTATTGGTGTATTGATAGAATGTTGAGCATACTTTAAATACTTGCAACATTATTTCTACATTCTTTCTCAAATTGTAAAACATTTAAACATAGCTTACAATGAAATACTAAGTAGACGTACCTTGTCTGCTTGCAGAAGGAACTTGATAGTATGTATGCCATTAAAATACGCCAATTGGAAGACGAAAGCTTGCGAAAGGAAGATAAAATCAAGGAGCTTGAAAGACAACTTCGGCTTAATGATGTAAGTATTTGTGTTTTGTCATTTGGGTATAAGCTTCGTAACTATTTTTAGGTTAATTGTGTAAAATAAACCTTCGGCAATTGTATTTTTTATATGCTTGAATTAATTGTAAATTATAATTTAGTTACGCAATAATTAATATAATAACTCGAAACTCAAACAAGGATAATTTCAAATACAGAGGCTGTTTCATTAAAAACTTTATTGTGACTCTTTGGCCTATTTTTAAACTATAGTTAGAGTTACTGATATAAAATAAAATTTTATATAATCGTCAGTCCAAATTTTATTTATATTTGATAATAATATTTCATTATATAGATCCAATAAAATTAAGATAATATTTTAAGAGCTGTTTGATATTGATTTGTTCGAAATATCCTCGTTTATCGATTTTGTTCATTTTACTATTAATATTCTTTTCGTTCAAATTGTATCAATTTTGTGTGGTCTTTTGGTGTGGACCTTTAGTCCACACTTATATCCATCGTGCAGGACACTGAAGAATCTTTTCCATCGGAAGATGCAAGTGGTTGATTGGTCAGTTTAATATTTTGCTTTGTTTTCATTTTGGAAAGAGTGGTATTTTATGTTTGCTTGAACAGTCGTTACAAAATCAACAATTCATAAGATCGATAAATAAAAGATTATGAATTTAGACATTAAGTACCTATTCTATTATTTTGTGTTTTTTGGAAAAAATAAAATTTAAAAATCGGATTATTAATATATATAGATATGTTTATTAAAATTATATTTAATCTAAACTTAATTATTTCTTATAAAACCACCGTGGAAATGTTTGCCATAGTAACAATTTAGTAAAGGCTTCACAAGATGTAAGTTTTTAGAGTTCCTAATTTCCTTTTGGTCCTTCAGAACAAATTCAAATAACTTTTCATATCTCTTAAATAAGACCTTGCCTTATTGACTCTTGCAATAGTGCTGAGTGTAGAAAGTCTACAAAAATCCTATAAAACGCGTACAAGAAATAAGCTGTTCCAAATAAGTATGTAATAATGAAACGCCACTCTTTCCGGTCTAACTAGAGATTACAATATTTTATTTAGTGAACTGAATTGCAAGCTAGATTAAAAATGTGTAGAACTTGTTTTGAAGAAGTTAAATTTGACGACTAATCCAGAAATACGGAAATTTTGAATACTAATAATTACTTCTGTGATCATTTGCTGAACAATAATTGTATTAAAACAATCATTTATTCAGATTGTTAATCGTTGGTATAAATATTTGTCCATCATGCTTGCAATAAATATGTGGTTGATGTTTTATTGTTTTTCTGTTCTTATGTGGATGTTTATTTAATGGAATAGCTTTTTTGTTTATATTTGTTCTCTAAGGTTTTCGTAGTTTCTGAGTACATATATATATATAATAATATATAATAAACACTAGTAAAATTTTCCAAAAATAATAATAATCCAAATGAACACCATCTTGTTCAAAAATTATATAATAGGACACTTTATAGAAGAACAAACGAAACAAACAACAACTTAGTGATTTTCTATCTATATAAGCTATAGTACAAATATATCTATATGGCTGAAACATATCACATCAATTCATTTATCAATAACAAACCTGTTTTTAGGTTCTAATACCAAAGGAAACCTTTGCAAAATTTTGGAATTTATTAAAATATTTATTAGAAAGATTTCTCAATAATTTGATCTTATAGAAAATTTCTGAATTTCTTAGTTTACTTTTATTTTTTAATGAATTTGTTTAGATCGAAAAGATGTAGATTGTTCTTTTGATTTAGTATACGTAGGTAAATGATATGTTATCCTTGTTATTTTCATGTTTTGTATTAATGTATTTTTATTATATATTTTTAATTCGCTTTCATTTCGTTCAATTTCGTATTTGTTATATATAAATTGCAGTCTTTGCTTTTTACTTCAAGTAATATTTTTGCAAACAAGAGGCTTCATGTTATGATTTTCAGATTTAGAAAGGTAACTAACTATATATAGTTGTTATTCGTAATTCTAAAAAGATATTTTTTTAAATCAATGTGCATAATTTTTGACAATGATAATTAATAAATATTCACATACTTTTAACAATTCCTTACAACACTCACTTATATAATAGCTTTTTAATTGTAATCTTCTCCATTTATATTTAAGGTAATTTTTCAAATGATCTGCTAATTGTTCAATATTAAAAACAGATAAAATAGTTGCCGTTAATCGAGTCCAAATCAGGTTACTTAATGAATATCTTAATCCAGCTTTGGTTTTATTAATATGGGTCATTTTCAGACGATGTAAATTTTAATGTTTAGGGAGTATAATGAAGATGTATTTATCAGGATCAGTAAACAAAGTTATCCCTGGGCGTAATTACAAGTTCGGATAGAAAAGGCTTCTAACCTAATTTAAAATTGTTTCTTTTGCTGGACTTTGTAATGGAAACTTTTGTCTACGACAAAATTATATGAGGTGTCTCATAAAAAATTAGTTTTTAAAACAAGATGAAAACTGATATTTTTTTTAATTATTACCGTATAATCATTGATTATTTGATATATTTCTATGAATATTTATTCACTTTATGAAAATGATTTTTTATGAGACAGCCTATATTTTTATATTAAACTTTAATATTTCCGTTATAGGAATTATACCTTCCAGACCATATATAGACTTATATAATGTTTATGTAGACCGGCAAACTGGTTTAAAAAACGTCAAGAGTTAATTTCAATTATATACGGTAATAGTTTCGTTTTAGAGAGATAATTTGATCAATATTATATATTTTAATAGGGTTTTATCAATTTATATATAGATTGATTAAATTCCCTCTTTAAATTGAAACTATTACCGTATATAATTGAAATATATTAATAGCTGCCATGAATTTTGTATTGATTATCTGTATATATATATTCCTTCGCGGATGTTTATTACTATTGAATATTTGTCAGTTTGCCGGCTAGATAAATAATATATTAGTAAATGGTCCACAATTTTTACAGTAGAGGGAGGTAATTATTCTATGCAAAATATTGTATTTTTTATTATTCATTCGCTAAAATTGGTTTAAAATGTCGTATTTAATTTGAATTAAATCAAAAATCTCGGATTTCCAAATTATTTATTATATATCTAATGTAATCGATAAATTTTTACCAATAATTTTATAAAAACAATTATTGAAAATCGATATATATATATATTTGTATATATATATTAATTAATGACTAGAAAATTGCGAATAAAATATCTTACTCTGGATTAATTATTGAACATATTAATTAATAGTTTTGTAAAAATATGTTATACCCCTTATGTCAGTAATAAGTTACTGATACTAACTTTTACGATTCAAGTAAATAGGAAATTTATTTGAGTTAAAGTGGGGAAAGTTTATTTATTTTTGTATGTTATAACGTGTTGATGTGTTAAAAATGTATGTTTTGACGTGTTATAAATCAAGATTTTAATTAAAAGTCTTCATTATATTTATATCGAGTGACAAAATAATTGAGTTATAAAATCTAAATTGTAATCAAACCTTATTTGTGCGGGCATCTATTAAAGTTAGAAAGATGTTTGATGTCAATGACATTCTATTCAAATGTTGAAAATTGTTAGCATATCCACACACAGAAATGAGAATTTAAAATTCTGTTAATTAACTTTAAAGGTTATTTTTAGTCCCTTGAAATACTTATGGAAGAAATTTATGCTTTTATTTTATAGTTTGATTTTACGATCTTGAAAAAACTCATTTCAGTAACAAATTAAATATATTTGTATTATTTTTTATTTGAGCAAAAATTTTTCAAATTTCAAATCTAATTTTGTTTGGTGAAATTCATTTATATATGAAAAAAATTTCACAGTTTTAAGACAAAAATAACAAAAATAAACAAAAAAATTGTTTTGTATAAAAATATTTAAAATTGTTGTAAATAACCTAGCTAGCGATCTATTTTTAGTAATTTATTATCCTTGTCCATTTTCCACCTATCATCAATACTTTCATAACGGAAATATAAAAGTAGACCTAATATATATATTCTCTTTCGCATACGATCTCCCTTTTCCATCTGGCTTCTCAATTTAGTCAAGTAACTCGATCATCTTGTCTGGATAAGGAGCGTGTCAGAAGACGCTCTGATGTTACATGCTATCTATACAAAAACCATTATCACGAGCAATTTGATTTTAATGCAAGTCAACATAGCGTTTGATTCTTTAACGTCACTTGGTTATTTAAAATAATTATTATCATGGGACTGGAGGAAATTCATCGTGATATATTGTATTTTCCTATTTTTAAAGATATATTTTATGAAATATCATTGACACGGTATTAACAATCAGTAAATAATTTTGTATATTATTCATAAACGTTCAATGTTGTCTTAAATGTTTGAAAAAATTTTCACCAGTTTTTGTCACGGTAACAAATATAATATATATATGTGTTCTATTTGTGTTCTATTTGTAATTTAAATGAATTCACACAACTATAAAATAGTCTTAACAATATTTTGCATACAAATCTGAAATAGGTTCTTCAATTGTGACAACTATTAATAACCTTGTTTTAATTAAACACTTAGGTACTTCAAATTCGCTAATAATAAATTCATTTTAAATGTTGTGTGTATTTATTCTAAAACAATGTCACACGTAAAATATTTGTGAGTGTTTTCCAAAGAGAATTTGGCCAGTGTTGAAATTAAAGAACACGAACGTGTTTCGTTTTATTTACAAAGAAAAAACTAAGTTACAAAATCAAGTCCAAATATTTTTTAGAATTCTCTTGACAATTCTGGATAAAATAACGCATATACAAAAGACATTATAACTTTTATATAGTTTCCCAATAAATTTGCTTTCATAATACATAAATTGACATATAAGCCAATAAACGTATTTAAGAAAACGTTTTATGTTTTAAAAAGTTTTTCAATGTCAATATATAATTTCCAGACAGAGGACGAACCAAACTCGAACAGAGAATCCATCTTTTTGGGAGATATGGAGTATGAACAAATCTATCGACTGAGTAATAAGGAGCAACAGATTGGGGAGAATAATGGTGGAATAATTATCCACAATGACTCCGCCATGGAGCCTGGCGTCCAGGATGTCACAACTAAGGTTCCAGGTGTCTCTTCTGGTGGTGGGTTAATTTCAGAACAGCATCAGTCTTCTCGAACTTCTCATGCCTCTACTGCTCCCTCTAACTTCCGGGAACTTTCAGCGTTTCCCTCAAGCTCTCTTTCCCCTCCGCACTCCACCCAGTCAAAAGCCACCGATCAGGCTTACTGGTCGCCGGTTTTGCATTTGTAATCTTTCAAAATAAGAGTATTATTTTATTATCCTAGGTGTGTTGTGAAAGAGGAATAGCTGCTTTTATCATTTTAAATGACACCCTTTTGCTGAAATAAACGTTCATTTGTTGCTTGAATATATCAGCTAGTTTTTTGGAACTATTTGATTAAATATATTTAACCTACTTCTCTAGCAATACACATCTGGGATCGTTTCAAAAATTATCGAATCAAAACAATATTTTCTGTTGAGGGCTATTTTACGCATAGTTTAAACAAGCAATCATCTGAATTACTTTTTGATAATATAACAAATAATCACAAAATTTCCATAAAATAACTTTTTTTGAATGATTTAGAGCAATATTATTATTTATATTTACCAACAGTTATAAATTTTGAATACAAATTAAATTAAACATAAATTTATTAATTATTAGGGATTATTTGCGACATACAGCATTGCCTGTCAAAATAAATATAATGAATATTTCGTGGCTAACGTCATAGACCAAAAAACATGTAAAGAATTAACTAAAAATATAGAATATTATGAAAGCAAATAAAATGATTCCGATTAATGGTAACACGACAATGTTTATATATACATAATTCTTTTTTATACAGTTGAAATATAAAAGATATTTCCTTTCTTTTGTATAAAGTTTCTATATATATATATATACACATATTCACTATATTTAACTTTATCTATTAATAAAGGTATTTATATCAAAGATGTTAAAATTGATATGTACATTAACCAGTCAATAATTGTAATATTTTATCTTTTAAATATAATTTTTATTTCAAATTAATCAAAAAAATGTGTATTTTTTGTATACTATTAATATTATAGAAATTATCAAGTTACTATTATCAGAAATAATATTATTAAAAAAAATTCAAATTAAACTAAATTATTTGATATATATAACGTTTAATATATTCCATTTCAAAACATACATTTTCAAAAATAAAATATTCTAAAATTCAGTAACTAATAATAATAATTTTGGCAGACAAAATTATTTTTAAAGTAAAATAATTGGAAAAATGTTTTCAAATAATTGTTTTACTTAAAATAATTAAATATATCCGATAATTAAATATTTGAAGTAATTATTTGTATCATGATATATTTAAATAGTTTATACATTATTGAATAACATTCCGCGGAAGAAGGTTTACAAGAAAAGGTTTATTTTAAATATATTTTTTAATAGAATGGAAATCCACAAACATACGAATATCTGATTTAACATTTAGAGCGGATTTTATTGTATTAATTTTATTTAAATTATTGTAGTATTGAACACTGTTAGTAGTATATATAGTTAGGACGGCTAAAGTAAGACACATTATAATATGCGATGTAACAATTCTTGAGAAAAAAGGTGAGAGAATATTGTAGTGTTTACATGGGTGGAGGATTTTGGAAATATGAGATGTAACGATCAAATGTTATAGGTCGGTGTTTGAGACTTTGATGATTTATTGCTTTTTAACTTGGCGAATGGTGTTTAGCTTATAGATCTGAATGTAGCGGTCTGGTAGAAAGTGTGGCAGGATTACCCCACAATAAGATCAAGAATATAACTTTCTAATAATGTTAGCATTAAACGATAATAATCATACCTAATTTCGAAAACTGCGTTATTAATTATGTTTTTCTGTTGGCAATTTTCTCACAGATATTTTCTTTACATATAGATAAGACTTGTTAGGAATTTTACAAACTCCATTTATTTGATTACGGCAAAGGTAATTAATATCCGTGATCGGTTATTGGGTTATAATATGATTTATAACCATTTCATATTCATATTAGACATATTTGATCCGCTTTTAGGTCATAAATAACTTTTAAAAATAAGTTTTTAAATTAATTATTTTATTTTGTTGTATTTATTGTTGGTTTATAATAAAAATATTTAATTAAAATTGTGTCATAGTCAAAATTCAAAACAGTGTTAGTCATGATTGAATTAGGTGTGCAGTGTGTTTATATTATTCAAAAAATATTTTACTCATTTTTATATAAAATAAATATTAACGATTCGTTTCAACGAACCTATATGCAAGGTGATGCAAAACAACTATCCAAAATATATTTTCTTATAATATCATAACAAATTAAATTTTTTAAATAATATTACTCAACACTGATCGAGTTTATCACATATAAATTTTGTATATACTTTATTATGTTTTACTTTTATACTGTAATGTTTATGGTTTATCACAATAAAAAAAAATAAAACACAACAAAATTATATAAAATGTTCAACAAGTCCTCTCCATGGGTGTTGATACAGAATTTTTTTAAATTTGTATATTTAAAAAAACTATAATTAACCAATAAGCAGCTTACTATAAATTAAATATTCGAATAATTTCAATACAAAAACTTACTTTGTAGTCATAAGTATGCAACGTGATTCTTTAGTAAATTTTATTTCAAGATGTGTTGAGATGAATTCTAAATTATGTTAATTATATTTCTTTGAAAATTACATAAAAAATGTTATTTTCAATGTCCCTATTTAATGAATAATATTAGTAGTATATAAATTAAATATACAATATATTAATTTGATAGAGAAATAATACAGCACGGCTTAAATTAGATAAACAAAAACTGTTATATATATATATTTATTCAGATTAGTATGTATTACCCTTTTTAATTTATAATAAATCATATTTTTTAAGATATACAAATTAAATATTTAAATAATATTATTAAAATGTAAACCTAACCGTTTTCTGATTTTTGAAAACAGTTTCTAAAAGTATGTTGTCTAAATAAAGTACCCGTCCTCCTGGAAAAAATATTGTATTCACATTTGAAATGTAAGTAATTACATACGTGATTACTTTACTATCACTACTTAAATATCCGGTTTAATGTCTGCGTTTAATCTTGTTATATTGATTTACTCATTATATAGCTAAAATAATTTCTTTCATGACATTGTTGGGTGTGGCACTAAATTAAAAGTCACTTAGAATTAATTTAAATTAGTATTTTTGAATATTGATTACTCTGAGAAACGCCTGTGTTTATAATACATCTTAAATTGTTAAAAACCTGAATATTGTGATATATTATAATATTTACAAACTATTGTATATTTAAATTGTACATTATAATAAAGTAAAAACTATACTAAATACAATTGAATTCGCCCAATATAATATATTTGCCATATCTCGAATTAGTCTATTTTATACTTTTCGTAGTCATGTCGTACAATTTATTCGGCTATCTCCCTTTATATTATTATTGTATAAAACTTATAAAATTGAGTTCCCATGTCAGCAATAGTTTAAAAGTAGTCTGAAATGGTTTGGTTATTGAAGAAAGGTGTCAAACAAATCGATATTAAAGGGGAAAACGATGTTCAATATGAAATGGTATTGGTGTCAATCAGTATAAAAGTTCTATACAACTTTAAATTGTCTAACATTTGTTGGGCTTCGTTTGTTTGTCCATAAAATTACATAACCAGATTGCACATTATTTTTTTTAATTTCAATGTATTGTTTGAAAGTTTGAAAAAGCAAACTATATGTAAGTGTTCCTTTATCGAGCAATTGTAAAGTATTCAATATATTGAGGAATAATTTATTGCAAAATGTTATTTTAATTTTATAGGTATATATTTTTGTCTATATTCATAAAATAAAAAAAAACTATACGAAAGTTCTGAAGACTTTTTGTAATCAAAAATCTATAAATTACATTTAAAAATGAAAAATAGGAAAGTGTTTTCTCTTCTTATTTAAATTATTTAAAATAATAGGTATAACTCATTGAAGAATAACTCAGTAATTTTGATATCCTGCATGAATTGTTACTGTAATATAACTTAAATACCATCGCATTCTAGTAAATATTATGAGAGGGTTACAGCGCATATTGATTGTATCTGAAATTAATTATCTCAAAATCGATCCATTTATTGTAGGATCACTGCTGTCTTTGTTCCCATTCTTGAAAGACCAGCTTCCTGGCAAACAATGGCCCTGCCATTTTCCTGCTGGCATGGAGTGAAGCCCCTCCGCAGAGGTAGTGAGTATAATTTTCGTATGAATAAGTTGTCAATTTCCGGGAAATCTCTACCTTATATGCAGACCATACATTATGATTAACAGTAATTTTGTTCACTAACTAAGTAACAGTACCCTGCTGTACCTAAGTCGAAAATCGGACTTAATTTATTGCGGTATCTATACGTGGTTGGCGGCTTTGAGGAATGGAATCTGGTAGCTATGCAGCCAACATGCAGCGAAGTAAGTTTGTGCTTCCATTTTACTTTTTTCAAATATTTCATGATTTTTTCAATTGGGTGAGATTCTATTTTGATTTATACATTTAAAAATGGATGTACTCCTTTTTGACTATAGATCAGGATCAATATTCTCAGTATAATAAATATACTCAATATAATAAATTTAATTGAATATATAGGTTTAATATAATTTTAATTGAGCTTTTGCATACATTCTCGACGTTCGTATATACAACATTTTAAATTTATTGACCGGAAAATCTATTTGTAAAATTTGGATTTTTTAGAAGAACGGATATTCACGTATTATGCATAATTGAGTTTAAAAAAAGTAATGTATTTCAATAATACATACAATTGTTGAATTTTATCTAAATTTTCTATATATTTATAAAACCAGTTTTCGTGTCTGATAACATTATTGTAATCAGATGTTCAGGTTTTTATTTTCTTTGTATTAGCAATATATTAGTTTTCAGAAGAAAACTTTTGTTGATCTTCTATCTGATATTATTTCTTATGATTAATTTTATTATTAAATATGTATTAATATGTAACGCTAATTTCTTCAGGCCCAAGTTTACACCTCAAGATAATTATTGAATGAAACTCTGTCTTTTTATTTTACTTGAAAACAGCCTTCAGCTTAGCAACGCTAACGCGTGGGCCAATATATATTAATAATTTTATTGATCGCCTAATTGCACCATTGTATTTCACATAACGGGGTATTTGGACTGCTTGTTTACAAATAAAAATGCCACCATAATCTGCTCTGTCACAGTTAATCCACATAAATATATATATATACATAAGATATAACGTTTGCAGTATTGTAAATGACACTCTCATTGCTGACAACCTCCTAGCAGCACGATCTAAATTCACTCACTGTATGTAGAGTGCCGCAGATTTGTTGAGCTATCTTTTCATTAATGATTAGGCACTGCACAGACAACGTTCTCTGCACTGTACACAGCTACTCTAAGCTAGGCTACCAGGGTAACGCGGTAAGCGTTCTATTATTACATCTTTGAAAACCTAAAGTAAGTTGTGCAGCAGGGAGACTTTGTGTTTGTAGTTTTCTTTGTCTTAGTTCCGAATAATTTGGAATATTGTGCAAATCCATTTTGCAATTAGAAGTGTGGATTTTTCCATTTTACAGACGTTTGGCAAAATTCAAACGTCAACCCGGGATTAACAACCGTCAGTTCATTCGCGAGTGAGTTTGACAGTGCCCCCTGGAGCAGTACCGATATAGATCTTTCGTCGTATGATCAATCCCAGACCTTCATTCACGAAACTTTACAAGAGGAATCTCGCCTTCATTTAGGTATTCATGAAATGTTGAATTTCATTTGATTGATTTTAAGGTTTTAGAATGAATAAATGTATGCGTTCATATAAGATAATTGAAAAATATGTTTTTAAACTACCAGCATTAGTTTAATTAGAGTCATGTGTGACTCAAATAATATTTCTAAATTATTACATTTAAATTAATACCCTACATACTGATATTATTAGCTTTTAAAATGGTTTATTATATCGAAAACATTGTAATCTTAAAACAATTATTTAATAAGAATAGTCTAAAATATCATTATATTATAAAATCTAAATTTTAATAAGAATATCTAATTATTTGAAATAGAAATATACGAAAATAAAAATTTTGAAATTGCATATATACTAAAATTTAGGAAATAATTCTGTATTTTTAATTTTTTTAAATATGAATTATTCTTATATTTCAAACAATAATTCATATTGTATCAAAAGTTTTCACAAAAATATTTTAAACTAACTAACCCTTTTAAAATTTTAAAAGCATTCCAGAATTGATTTTAAACAATGCCAGTAATGGATATTTAAATGAAATTAATTTTCTTTATTAAATATCAAAGAAATGTTTACTCGCATGTAAATTTCATGATAGAATTCATAATTAAAGGTTTCTGCTATTTATAATGCCTTAAGGTTGATAATTATAAAATATTTAAAATAAAAATGATTATATTTACTAAGCGTTATTATTTTATTATATTGTAAATGGCTTTCAGCTACAGTTTCTGATTAGATGTCACTATTTATTTTTTAAGAGACAATAATACAAAGTCTATTCAAAACAAATTATACAAATGTTTTAAAATTTTCAGATTTTATTAAATGTAAGCTAAAAAATATTAATAGCTAATAATTAAACTTTCTTTTTGTTTTGTAAATAAATATTAATTATAGATATTGCATTTCAATAAATATAAATTATAACACATTTTTGTTAGCATACTGGAGTATCCGCAGAGTCCCGTATGTGCACATTGCACGCGTCATGCTTATCACATTACATCCTTATGTCGATAAAATATAATATGCAATAAATATAATACGTATCAATGTATATTTTTGAGTACATTAATACGATATAGACAGGTTAACTAGGTACCAACTGCACACGCATATTTATGTTATTTATAGATTGAGTTTAAGAATATTTTTCAATAAAACTGGGCAAAATAATTATTACAATAGAAGTTATAAATTTAAAAAACTAAGAAAATTACAAATAATTATTCTCAGAATTATTCTTTTCATTTCCGCATTAATTTATCTAATTATGTTAGTGTAAAAAATCTTCTTCTCAAGTTGGAAAAACATTAACAATTAATTAAATTTTTTGGTTACTTTTGGTTTCTTATCTAATAAATAAGCAGACAATCTATTATAGACATGTATTTTTTGAACTGGTCATTGATGTTAATCTTCGAAACTGGTTGTCACCATTGTAATATACGTTAAATATTTTTAATTTTCCTTTATTCTATACAGAAATTGGAAAAAATCAATTTTTAAAATTTTGTGATAATTTAAGATCGAAGTCTTTTTATAGTAATAATGAATAATGAATATAGTAAGAATGAAAGAAAAACGTTAGATAGATAAAATTATTATTATTATATCCCATACATATATGTAAGATCAATTTTAGAAGTTTTTAGGTTGATACGAGAATTTATTCAAAATAATTTTTAGTTCAATATTTTAATAATTTAATTAAAAAAATTTAAAATTAACAAAGTAATGTAATATGAGATATTTATGTTTATAATTAATAAAACTATATACTATTTTATCAAATTTTAATTTGATCATTTTTTCTAAATAACTATATACGATTTGTATTACTTTAGAGGACTACATTTCAACCGTAAATATGAGTGAACATTCCGACAATGAAAGTGTCCGAACAGAGGATTTCGTCTCTCACTTCAACGGCATGGTTGTCGATAAAGGTACAAATTGGTTATTAGAAATTTAATTTATTTTTAATTGTTCAACAAATGACTAGACTGTATATTCAAATGACAAATGACTGTCATATTCTTCATACATGTCTTACAAAATGCTGTTTTCAAAGTAGATGTTGACTTCAAAAAGATGTTTTTGTTCTTCCTCAGAAGAGCCTGTTGACGTGACTCATCAATCTTATGCCAGTCGACCCACTCCCTCCGAAGTTATGAGTCGAACGAGTCACCTGGATGCAGTCAGACCAGCCGAGTACCTGGGCGAGAGTAGTCGACATGGTCATGAGACGGATGCGGCCTCGATTCGAACCGAAGACTTTCAAAGAGAGTTCAAGAAATCCATCACTCAATATTCCGGTGGGCTTCTTTTTTACATTTTATCATAAATAATCAATAAAAAAATGATTTTTATAATATTTTATATTTTAAAATTTAAAATATGAACTTTGACATTTCATCAGATAGTACGTGGGACAGACCCCAAAAATTATACTTGTCAAGGAAAATTTTTGCAGGAAGAAAACTAAATATATAAAGAATTTTTTAAAAATCCATAGTAGCACTCGTCATAATGCGGAACTCAGGTTAGATAATAGCGTTTTACTGTTTTTCTGTATTAAAGAATAGGAAGAATATCTATGGTTTTCATGAAAATAAATATTTTAAGTAAATTAACATATATTTTGAAAATAATGTTGCGTATCATTATAATCTTAGTGTTTTCTACTCATTACAAAAACAATTAGATGTATAGATTAAAGTGTTCACTTTTCATATATATTAAAATATTAGGTAATACCACAATTTAGCTATAAAATAGACAAAATAAGCTTAATTGTCTATATTGAAATGTACCTAGAAAGTAAACCCTTTAATCAATCCATTTAATTTTTCTTGTAATGTGTAGAAAAAACTTAGATGATTATAATGGTATGCAATGTTTTTTTAATAGTGCGAAAAATAAGAGTTATATGATAATTGAATTTAAAATATGTATTTTCATGAAAACCATAGATATTTCTATTATTCTTTAATATAAAAAAGCAGTAACAGGCTTATATCCAACTTACGCTACAAATTTAAAATTGTAATCATGCGTTTTTAGAATACTAATATGATCAACTTTCTATATATATAGTATTGCCTTCTTCTTGTCCTCATTTTTCCTCACAAAATTGTCTCTCCTACGGACTAATAGTATCATCAACTTTTCTTTCTAAATATACAAATTGTGCAGAATCTAATCCGTTGTTCCGTCCACCAATGTCCCACCAAGCATCCGGTGTCAATGGCATACTTAGACGACGAACCCCTCCCTCGAAAGAGTTCGTCGATTGGATGCAAGCTTCGTGGGAAGCTCATGCCGATATGTTTAACAATGAATCCACGCAGCCTTATGCTACATGTGTTTCTAAGGTTACCAGACCTCCACCAAGCAATGCGCCACTGACTCCTGACAAAAGGGCTAGTGAGCTAGATAGCTGTTGTAGTATATGGTTGTAATTCATGTTGTGCTCCTTCAAATCAGTGTAATGTCGAAAAGGTCTAAGTAACATAAATAATTCGTTAATTTTACAGGCAAAAAAATATGTAGTTAATATTTAATATATAATTTTGAAGAAAACAATTAGAAATATATATATATAGTTTTCTCAAGAAAATTAAATAAAGTCGAAATTATTCGCTTGCACAGGAAGTAATTTTTCAAATGTAATAGACAATAGTTGATTTTATTTATAAAAAAACTAAAACTTTACATTTGAATATCTAATAATGTTTCGGGTTTATTGTATCAAATATATTCGATTAATGAGAGTCAACTTTTTTTTATAGTAAAACATTATTTAAAGAATATTTATTATTTTCTTAATAATTGAAAATTATTTAACGAAAATATGATTTTCAAGATTGATGAAATTCCCAAGTTTTGTTTTCCAGATATTAAAGTTATTGGTTGATGTTGTATTGTCTGTAAATTGTAAATGGACATATCCTCAATTTTATTGTTGTAATTTAAAATGTGAAACAACTTTTCATTCTTTAAATGTCCCATAAAACTATTTTGTTGTTTTTAAATATCAAAAAACAATTCATAATTTCTTAATTTTATCAACGTAACTTAAATACATAATTTTAAATATTCTCATGTGAATTTTAAAGGATAAAATTTGTTCCATTAATTAAAAAGTATTTTGTTTTAATCTTTATGCAAGTGAAATTAAATTTTTTATACATAATATTAATGAATAATTTTTAAATAATAAATTCATTAATTAAGATCATCCCATTTTAAACATTTTAATCGATCAATCTGAACTTTAATCCTCCATTCTAGAATCGCTTCCCAGTTTCCAACAAGCTCGAGGCAACAGCTCAAAACTTGCCCTCCACTCGGCCGGCCTTACAGCCTCCATTCCTCAACGAGTGAGCAGCCCTTCGACCCTTTCGCAAACGAGGTTGTCTCCGACCCCTTTGGCCAGCACCAAAGTCCCGCAACTGGCTATCTCCGGCTCCAGACGGCCCCAACAACGACCGACTTTTCATGACATGGACGGCACTGAGTCCGTGCGGACTGAAGATTTTGAGGGAAGATTTCGCTCGATGGTTAATGGAGGAGGAGGAATGCCTCCAGCAACCAGCTTTGATGATTCATACATTGGCAGAACGTCACATTCCAATCGATCGCACAGTCTTAAAGATCGTGTCGCTACCTTGTTTGATGTGCCTCCAAGTAGGTTAAATTTATGTTTGTCTCAATGATCTTAAAGTCTCTTTATAACTTTTTTTATTTTCTACGGGAGGTATTTAATTTGTATAAATTGTATTTTGAAAAGAGTTTCAGTTAAGATATTTGTTTTCTAATTTAAAAGGTCGTGTTCAAATTCCACAACCCACCAGATTGTCATCAAATAAAAATGATATCGACCGAAGATTTGAAGAAATTATGGAACGTCGGAAAAAGGGTTTGTTAATTTCTATTTACTATAGACAATAGGCACACAATGACTTTAGTATTCTACTTTCTTTGTGTGTAGCTGTAACATTGAAAACTACGCCAGAATTAATCAGTCCATTGTCGCGATCTTTCACGTTGCCAAGAAACACTCGATTAGCCGGACCTCCCGTGTTTCCCCGACAACCAGTGAAGATGGGCTTTGGTTCTGGACGACAGCCAGTATTCAGTCCAGTTAGAGAGACAAAGACACCGCCCCCCTAGTAAGAAAGGGAACATGATGGATAATTGTTAAACAAACTTGGAATATTTGGGTTTAAAATTAGATTTGTTATTCCTGTTAAGAAAACCAAACAGTTTTGTTATTTTCTTACAGTCATTGTGTATTTCTCTCTATTCATAAACAAATTTGATTAATTAATTAAACTAGGATACATGTTATCCTTTCTCAGTCATATTGCAAAATTTTAAATTATAGATTTGAACATTTCGTCGTTAAAAGGTTAAAATGATATAATTTAATATAATATAAACAGTGACATACAACATTTCAAAAAGTATTTAAAAATTTGAACAATACAAGTAATTAAATTACGAAAATAGAGTTCAGTTAGGAAGCAAAGATTTTTCTATCAAAAAATCAAATGTTGCTCTAAACATTTAATGAAGAATTTTATGCAGTATTTAATGTTTTCTATATAATGTTAAGCCTTTTTATTAAGAAAATAATAATTAAAATTAAATGTTTTAAAATTACTAAACATTCATCTCACAATAAAACCAGCTAGGAAATTTGACTGTAACATATACTATAGCAAACAAAGTTTTTAAGGCGCGAGATGATTGTATGTTGCCAGACAACCGATGTAATGACATTAAAACGTTGGTTCTTCTTATCTTGCTTCCTATACATGTTCAATCTATCATCTAAGTCATTTTGCTATTCTATATGAAACAGGAAACTTTAATAAGCAGCATGGGATACTGGCAAATTTTGTGAAAACCTGCGTCAAAGGTGTCGTTCTCACAATTTTTATAATTGCTGGAGTTTATATATATATTCCTTCAAAGCAAGGATATAAAAGTAGAATTATTGAGAAGAATACACAATGATACAGTTTGACAGTGGAACAAATTAATGAGAGTATGAAGAAAACATGAATATACAAAGTCATCAAAAAAAGTCAAGTAAACTTGTCACAATTGCCGAATCACCAGTAGCAACAAAGAGGAGTAATCTTGGAGGAAAGAACATGGACGCTTTCCGAACGGGGCTTCTGTAAGTTCATGAATCTTTTTATAATGAATTATTTACTGCTATAGGAAGTCGTTAACTTTTATAAAACTAATTCACATCAAAAGATGTTTCCATAATTCTTAATTATATACCATATATCTAAAATAACTAATGGATAATAATGAAGTTTATTGCATTACAATTTCATTTAATTTTATTTATTTTTATTATAATTAACTTTTTGAAAAATTGTATTAAAGGATTTTTTAAATAGATTATTTTTATTCTAATACATATTATTTTTTATAATTTGTATATAATTCTTGTTTTTAAAACTTTAAAATTAAATGATCCATTTAAAACAATCCTAAAATTTAAAACAAAATTAACAAACACAAATTTGTAAGCGTTTTTTTATATTAAAAGTTTGATTACTGTCCAAAATGTAAACACTTAGCTCAACTCTGACAACAAAATATTTATTTTGTGAATGACTTTATCTTGAAAGAATTACAACTGGCAAACAACTAGGATATTTTCTGTAGTTATCCGTTGAGATGTAAAAACATATTTTAAATGAAATATCCACAATGGAAATTGCATTACAAATAGAAATACTTGTTTAACAAGACTTATTTTCCGCGCTGCACAACAATATTTTATTTAACAAGAAGAAACTCCAATGGGAGACAGTAACATTATAATATTCGATTTATATCGCTATGCATGTAGAATGACAATTTACCAACCACACCCAAAACAGTTGTTATATTTATTCTCCATATATTGAAGCATAAACTTGTGATATTTTAGAACGGATATATTCGATTCATAATTAGAATTTGATTCATTATACATGAAACTGTAAATGTGTTTTCGAACCTTGTTTTGCACGAAATAGTAAAAATGCACAGTAGCGCGTAAGTATTAAAATGTATTCATTATATACAAGATTAATAACATGGAGTGAATTTTAATTTTAAAATCGCATAACTAGTAGTAGTAGTAAATAAAAACACGAAAAATGTCGTCTTATGCGATAATAGGACCAACCATTTATGGTAAAATTATATAGATAAACAAAATTTATTTTATTTATTTTAATTTTGAAAGTGATTGTTTTGATAAATATTATTTATTATTTAAGTAATAAATGTATAATTTGAATAATTTTAAATAAATAGGTATATATAATATTTATTATGAGTATAATTATCAATATCATTGTATTCATATGAAATGTGATCCTCTAAAGTATTGGACGAGTGATTAAAATGACAAGGAAATAATCTCTGGTATATCGCATTTCAATGTACTTTTTGTTCCAGAAGTTGGTTGCCTGTCGATAGGAACAATCCTCAATGTTCAACTTTTCAACAAGAATGGCCTGATTGGCAGAACCATTCAAGTCGAGACTCTTTCAAGGAAAGATATGACAACAGCACGAGTATTAGTCCCTTTGAAGATCGCAGTCCAGTCTCTCCCTGCAGTCCAATAAATCCGATTAAATCAGGGGACCAACGACGTGTTCAACGACAGTTCTCTGTGTCTTCCGAAGCCGTGTCGAGCAGTGAATTTCTCTCCGAAGTGGAAAGCCTCGATTTGAATCATACTTTAGACCACGACTTTCAGATTGATCAAGAATCCTTTATAGACGTTTGCGCGTCAAAAAGTCATGATAGACTTCGTCAAGCAAGTCTTGATATTGTTCCAGAAATGAATGCGTATTCACCCACTCTCCAGTTGACAGAATCAGAACGACAAACTATAAAATCCTTGAAATCTTTCTCAGTAGACTTGGATCATTCAGTTAAACCTAATCACGAAATTTCCTACATTTCTGAAGAATTGTCGGAAGACAAAGATTTTGAAAGCGTACCTAGTGAAAAGGAAGATGATTTATACCTGAAACAGTTGTTGGAAAACCACTTCACTTCCATTAGAAAGCAATCAACACAGCTGGAATCTTCACTTAATGGGAGAAATTCTTTCATGAATTCGGGAATGCCTTTTGGGCTTTTAACATTTGATGGACCAGCAAGCAATGTTATGCAACCGTCTCAACAAAACTTCGAATCGTTTATTCAACCAGCGGAAGATATCGCCATGAATTTAGGATTTTCCAGTTGTCCTGGATTTTTACCCGAACGCTTTTATAGAGACTGGAGATCAAAGCAAATCGCCGAGCGTCAAATTCGAGCACGGGAACAACAAGAAATTATGCTCCAGAGATACGAACAACGCATTCGGGAAGTGGTCGAGGAATACGCAAAGAAACCACACCAGCAGAAACCCACTCCAATACCAAAGGTTCCAAAAGCAAAACGTTGTAATGTTCGAGGTCGTCCACGGACAAGAAATCGATTCGCGAATTGTCAGTCTCAGTCGCAATCATCACAAAAGGAAAATGATAAAGAAAGTATTATTTGTGATATTAAGGATGAAAAGGACAGAGCAAGTAAGTTATCCGATGTCATTCGCAAACAAAGTCATGTTTGGATGCAAAAGTCAAATGTAAACTGCAATAGAAATACTGAATTACATCGATCAATGTCTATATCTACAAATCTTTTGAAGCAAACATTACCTTTGTTGGTTGATACATGCTCTAAAATACCAGAGGAGGACTCCACATGCGAACTGTCTAACCACACACATACTTTTAACAGCGGTCTGAGACATTCACAAAGTTCGGATGTTTGTATAAGTTATCCAATTGATTACAAAATGGACACATGTCCAACCAATTCATCCACAAGTATATCTACGTCGAGTATTTCTGGTTCTCCAGTTTCCATTCCACAAGATGATTCCCAATCTAACCGTGCCTCATCGCCTTATTTCGAAACAACAAAAAAACCGCCTTTGATACCTAGCATCGTATTTACTGAAGAAGAAGATGGCAATTCTATACTCCCAACATCGGAATCTTTTGAAGTATCCGAAATCTTTTCTTCTGAGATTTCTTCTATGCAGACTGTACATGGTTTAAGAGTGAACGTTGCCGATTTTGATAATGAAAGTGTTTTTTCCCCTATAACTGTGATTGAAGCCAATAAACTTGATAATATGGACAGTTTGGATAGCTTAGACGAAAAGATTAAAAAAAATGGCATGCAGGATTATTTTTCATTTAAATTTATTGATATGTGCACGCAGACAAACGATTCAATGCTTCCTCCATTACAATTGTTTATAAATGACGTCCACAAATACTTGTTATCTCAAGATATTGGCATTCAAGTACAGTCTGAGGAATTAGACAAAGCAGCTGATAGTGTCAACCTGGAAAACGAAATAATCGTTGTACCCACGACGGCGTTAAATAAAACAGAAGGAAGCATTAAAACAACCAGTGCTGGTTTAAATTATGATAATTCTGTTGATGTAAATATGTCATCGTTGTCGCCACCTCTGTCCTCTTCTGATGTTGATCTGCAGACGTATCCATTAGTTTCAATATCTCCCACTTACAACATCGATTGCGAAAATTCAAATACCACACTAGGTACAACACAATACGAATATGACAATGAACTTATATTACCTAATTTTTCAGACGATTGTCTCATTTCACCAAAGTCGTGTATTTCTGTTCCCAGCTTTCATTATCCACAAATAATTTTACCAGATTCTCCGAACTCAACTTCTGCGGTAGAAGAACAGTTCAAATTTAATCGTGAGTGTTGTTTACTACAAACACACAATCAAAATGATGTTTCTGTTACTTCTTCACAAGAAAACCTTTTTCCTTATCACAGTTCATCACAGCAAGTAGAGGAAAATGCAATTGAAGACGATTTACCGATTTGTATAGCCTCTGAAACCACTTATCACGGAGAATATCATCATAATGAAGAAATATTGCAGAAACAAAATCATGAAATTACGGCATTACTAAACGAACGTATTTCTGCGAGAAAAATTCTTGAGGACTCATACAATGGATTGACGAAAAATATCGACGCCTTGGATCGTAAATTTAAGGAGGTATCAATTTCTACAACTTTGAATGATCGAAGCCATCTTGAGAAGCGTTTACAAGATATTGAAGACGAAGTTTTGTCTGAATACTGTTCGCAATATGATTCCAATTGTAGTAACGAGTCTACATACTCATCTCAAAGTTCTATTGAAATCATTGACGAAGAAGAATTGGAACACAATGAGAACTCAAACGATTACAATTTCATCAGCGGATCCATTTCTCTTGGCAGAGATCAACCAGATATATTTGAAAAAATGCAGCGCTTAAATTCTCGTATTTCTGATGAAATATTCAGTAATGATAGAAGCTGGGGAAATGAAAGAAAAATACAACAAATAGAATATCAACCATCTTATGATTCCAGTTTAGAAAATGATGATTTTCTCGGTATTCCAATTCAATCATCAGATTCACAATGTACAATTAATAAAACGAACAGTAAAATCTATGAAACAACATCACCAGATACACAGTGTGATGAAGAAGATGGTTATCGAAGCAGGTTCAATGACTTTGGATGTTTATGCGACTTTTCGTTAGCAATATCTTTTTATATTTCATTTGACAATGACGAAATAAACGATCCAGAAGAACAAGTCAGTGAACAAGACGCTCACAATGAATCACCCCTGTTCACTGGTCATACTAAAATAACACCGGATCAATCAGAAACAGCCTTCCATCTGATTGAACGTCAATTCCCTTCCGACATTAATAAATTAGATTGTCCACTTTGTAACAATTTGAATCATTCGTTAACCCCCGTTGAGAATGGATATGTTTCAAATCATGAAATCCAATTTCCACAACTAATTGATCTGGACGAAAACGTGAACACTTCCCCAGCTGTTGAGTGTAAAGTACCAACATCTCCCGGTGGGATTTTAAAAAAGTCACAAAATCTGAATAATTTTCAGCCTTGTCGGCCGATTCATTTGTCTTGTAAGAAAACATTGTCGCATCTTTTCGATGGTTGGCCACCATCAAATTTTCAAATTTATACCCCTGATTCTTGTCAGGCAAGATATGTTTAAATTATCTGCATGTTGTTATGTTATGTCAGGACTGGCTGTTATTTTATTTATATTCAAATTAAGATAAGAAAAAAAGGATGAGTCAAATTTCAAAAACAAATTATATTGAGTTTGTGTCAATTCTTTTGATTTTTCTGTTATAAATTATAAATTGTAAATATTTACCGATAGTTATTCTAAGTATTGATAGGCTCCATTTAAAAACACAAAAATTTCTGTTGATCAATCTTCTACTCCTGTTTTTTTCTTTTAGTTTTGAGTCTGATGAAGAAGGGGAGGATGAAGGTGATGACTATACTGCTGAAATCAGATCAAAATCAATGCGCATTCGTAAAGAGTTAGAACAAGAGCGAAAGACACGTTCACGCACTCAGTCTTTGAACCGCCGGTCCCGAGCAATGGATTCGGCGCCGCCAAGTGCTCCACTTACCCCACGAGTAAGCCCTATTTTCCTAAAATTTCTGCTCAAATGTTTCTTAATCCTTTGAAAAATTTCTTTGTAGGAGAATTTAGACAAGAAGGTTGTAGAGCTCGACCAGCTCACCCGAGTGGTACGCAACGCCTCTGATGAGAAAGAACGCCTGTGCATGGAGCTACAGAATCTGGAGGGTACCTTGCGACACCACCAGGCCGACGTTCGGGTGACGGAAAAGCTGATCAAGGACAACCGGTTGAAGGCGGATGAGGTGAAAACAGATCTGGTGCTCTCAGAGATGCGTCGGGACACGACGGTCACTGATCTGCATCGACTCAACGAGGAGTTGGTCCAGAAGAAGAGGGAACTGAGCGACTACGAGGATAAACTGCGCGAACGGGTTCAAGAGATTCAGGGCTTGGAGTCGAGTGGTCTGAATAGAGAGGAGGTGAGTTACTCGTGTTTGTTCAAATGTTTTAAATTTATTAAATATTATTAATGGGAAAGCGTTTAGAGACAATGATTTTATTTTTATATACATTTAATGTTATCATATTAATCAGTATAACTATACTTTATATTATGTATACAATAAATTACAACGAAAAATATATTGTATTAGTACTGTAGGAAAAGGGCTACATATTAAATATTTATTTTTGTTATAGTCCAAATATATTTTAAAAATTTAATTCCATATTTGGGTCATGCGATTTCCTAGAAATAAAAATAACATACAGGAAACACTCAAACAAGGTATAATTTCTAAATATCTCTAAGATTAGATACTCACATTATCTAATACCTAACGAGTGATGTATCGCGACATATGTGTTGCTATGGTAACAAAATATTTTGAAAATAAGGTATTAAGATAAACGCAATCAATATTCACATTTTTCTTATTAAATAAATAGAATTTGTAAATACAGAACTAAAAAATTATGTTATGGAATATGTATTCAATTTTTATTTAATCAATCAAATTATTTTAAACTTCACAATTAAAATAGTTATTTAATAAATCCATATGTCCAAAATTAATTATATGTTATGTTACTGTAAAAATCTAATTCATAATTATTCATGAAAAATTAGAAAAAGTAAATAAAAGCTGTGGTATTTTTTTTGGAATTTTATATTAGAAGTTTAATTATGAATAAAAAATTAATTACACAATTTTTTGCTACTTTATTTATTTTTTAATCGATTTGAATTTTTGTAAATTAAATGTTTATATTTCAAATTGGTATTGTTATTGAGCACTAAAACTAATATGCTTTATTGTACAAATAAAGAATAGATGAATAATTCAACCATAAAATTGCATTTGAAATAGTTTTCGTAATTCATGTCATTCATATATGTTTAATTGCTCTGCTAAATAACTCATAATTAAAATTAAATGTTGCAATTTTATTTATTCTAAATATTTTATTAGTATTATAAAATATATTACAATAAAACAATGAAAATATCTCAATACAAACCGATACTATATTTTTTCGAATTTTATTAATTCAGATCAAACAATTTAAAATTAAAATAATTAAATATTGGTAAAAGATAAATATAAATATTTTTTTTTGTAATTTAAAAAAAACTAAAGGTTAATTTATTGCTGTAAAATAGAAATATTGTAATAAGACTTCACTAATTATATAATTCAAATAGAAAAGTATGCAAAATTGTGATAGCTAAAAAATAAAAGAATCACAATAATCTTGGATATTCATCCTTTCTATTAATACTTGTGCAAATCATAAAATAATTCTTGCTATCAATATCGATCGTTGTTTTAGATCGATCAGATTATCGCTGAACGCAACGAACTTTACGTCTTGATAAAGAACAACGAGGAAACTGAACAGTCCAAGTATGAGCTGGAGAAACAGTTGAACGCCACCAAAGAGGAGATGCAGACGGAACAGCACCGGGCTCAGGAGTACGTAGTGGCTTTGGAGGAGGTATGTTAACAGATATAGGAACTGTGGAAGGAGTAAATATACATCATGAAATATTATTGCAACAACCCTTTTTGTTTGTTTGAAGAAGAAACTGGGAGTATTGATTTATTTAAACAATGTTCTTAACTCCATTTCCTGTCTTTAGGGAATGAAAGTCGGCTGCAAAGCTGCCTCGTATGACAAAAAATTGATTATAATATACACATGTAATTGTCGTTGTGTTTCGTTTATCTTAAATAACTTAGAACGTGGGATATTGCGAGCTAAATTTTTCACAAAATGCTGAATTGGTTTAATTAAAGAGATTTATATATATTTTACGAAAAAACTTGATATTTAAAAAAAAATATTTAAAAAATTTTGATTTAAAATCATCATTTGGAAAGCATTTGATAGTGCTATCTTTATCTCTCAACAAAATCTATTTAAAAACCAAACATAAAAAAGATTTTTTTAAAAACTGTGAACATTTATTGTAATGACTATATAGCCCCTCTTGAAAGTTTATTGAAATTATCATTCGAAATATAACAAACTGATTCAGTAATATCTCTTTAACTGTTTAACCAACAGGAGCTAGAAGCAAGCTTTACTAAGATCATGGAACTTCGCAAAGAGAAGGAGCTAATTAGAGGTCAGATGATGACTGTCGACGAGAGATTCCGAATCCTCCAGGATGAAGTTAGCCGGTCTGAATGTCAAACGCGACAACTTCAGGAAGACTACGAACGCAAGATGCGGGTCAGTTATTGATAAAGCCTTCTGTTTGATTTTTTTAATATTAGAGTAGAATAAAGTATACCAAAATATTACAGTCTTCTTTTAATTTTACAGAAATTATAAGCTTGAGCAAAAATTTATTTTTGATTTGTTAATATAATGAAATATATTTATGTGATTATTAAAATCAATAAATTATGTTTAATATAATTTGTTTTATTAAATTTAAACAAATTACCGTCCACATCGACTTAATTTGTTTTACTTATATTATCCATTTACATACTTACATACTTGACATCAAACTAAAAAATAAATTTATTAAAATTCTTGATTAAAAATTTTTTTTTGAAATCCGACGAATTAATTAATTAACAGAATAAACTAGAAGAGATGGAAATGGAGCGTCGTAAAGCCTTGGAGGAAGGCGGGCCACAGACCCAACGCCAAATCCAAGGTTATATGGAACAGATCCAACTGCTACAGACAGAATTGGAGCGGAAAACAAAAGCTTATGAAAAGCTGTGGTACGTTTTGGAAAATTCAATAATAATAATTATATAAAGGATTGTTATTATTCAATTAATTGGTACCAAATTCATTTTTGTGTGGGTTCATTATTGTAATATCAATCGTTATCTAGATATCGTAATTTAATTAATAATAACATGGAAAAAGATAAAATGCCTTCATTCTATTTATCGCATCTGGCTACCATTGATCTAGTTATTTTTAAAAGTACATCAATTATATTTGGTATTTCCAAATGAAATTTTTAATATTTGAAAACTTAAGAAAATTTATGTTCCATTAAATATTATACATTTTATTTAATTTATGAAATTATTAGAACTTGGTTATTCATCCTTTCATGATTCAAAGTTCGATACATTTTAAATCTCAATAAGCTAATATTGCAACCTTTAATGTTTTAATAATATGTAGATATATCTAATATTAGATGGATTCTGTTAAAAAAAATTCTACATTTAAATTTATAAAATAGATTAAATTTTATTTTATATTTTATTTTTGAGTAATACAATGTCCATGATACCCTTCTGATGCCATTAAATTGTGTTATTATAAAAATTAAATTCATCACATAATTCAACTTATAGGCTACGGATAATTGATCGATTCAATAAACTTATTTTATCACAAGTATGTTGGTTAAATAGTGAATAAAACAATACACCTTTTTCTTCTATGAAATAAAAACATTCTAATAAAAGAAACCAATAATATTTAATCATTGTATTTTGTTTTTATCAAACTTTCATTTTATTGAAAGTTGATTATTTATGAAGTAGAAGTTAATAAAAATTTAAATGTCAATGTCTAAGTCAAAAAGATAACATCACAGAAACTAAAAACAAGTAATGTATTTTTTTGGAATTTATTCAAACAATTAAATTCTTTATCATAAATAATGTTAAAAATCAAAAGAACCAAAAACTGTGGGTATATTCATTCGCCCGCTAATTCCTTTTTTTGCGATCACCCACATTACGATCGGTTTTTAATAAAAAAAACTATCAAATAAATGGTTTATTCTCTTCTCAATCTTGTTCTAGTGTTCAGTTCACCCATGTGGAGCAGGATTTATCCTTCTCAAGGCAGTCTCGAGGTCAGGTGATTGAGGAATTGGAGCGAAAGATGAAACGCTCTGAAGAAGAAAGGGTAATTAAAACAATTATGCTGATTATTTTCAAAATAGATTTAAAAACAGAATTCTTCAGAAAATCACTGTATTGTTTATTATTTTAATTAATAATTCTTTAAAATGATTTTTGTCTAAATAATAAAAATTTATTTAAATTTAAATCTTAATTAGATTTTTATACTTCTCTTGCCTTATTTAATTTTTAAAAATATATTTGGATGTCCAATTATATTCTAAATATTAATTCTTTTAACTTTTAATTTAATCGAGTAACTTTATTTCTTTCAAATAACTGTAATAATTGAAGTAATTTAATTATAAGTTAATTGTTTAATTTTTCTATTTATTATAAATAAATAAAATAATTCACCGTTTTCAATTTTTAAAAACCGCTCAATAAATTGAATGAAATTTAGTCTCACGTTTTCACAAGACATTGTATATGCATGTTTCACAATGTTTGCCATCAGCGGGATGCATTAGAATCGATGCGGGATCAGTTGCTATCCGAGAAGAACGCCGTGATCAAGGAAATAAGATGTAAGCTGGAACAGGAGCGTCGGTCAGGTCAGGAGAGACACGAGAATGAACTTCTAGAGGCTAACAGAAAACTCATGGTAAAAATTCGTGTGGAAATCTTGCGAATATTTTTTTTTGAGAATATATTTATTAACTATAAAGTCATTTTGGAAGTATAGCATAACTATAACTTTGTTTTAATTTGTTTTGTATGTTTTTGTCGAGATCTGATTGCAAAACAGAACACTTTGCTTATTATAATTATAAGATAATTAAATTAAATAACAAATCTAAAACATCTAACGTTTTTCTAACGATTTTTATTGTTAACTAAATTTTACATTTAATAGATTCTTAGAACAAAATCTAGTAAAAGGAAAAATATTACTATAGGTAAAGTTAAATCAATATTTTCTTTCATTATATTCAGAGATTATAGGGTGTGGTCAGTAACTATGAATAGGCCTAAATGGTATAACTACAATGTTTCATTTTGTAATTAATTTTTCTAACAAAGGCTTTTTTTCTAAATTAACTTTTTAAGACAAAGGAGGAAGAGGTTACCTATCTTCATGATACAATTCGTCAGCTGGAATTAAAGTCAAAGAATATTCAAGAAGAGTTTCGCGTGGAGAGTCGAGAGAAGGTCCGAGAGTCGTTAACAAGAGAAAAACAAAAGTGGCAGAAGGAGGAAGAGGAACGCTGGCGCAAGGAGTTGACGAAGCTTAGAGAGGAGAGTGAGCGAGCCTTGTCTCTAGCCGAGGAAGAATTGACCAAGAAAACTGACCTCCTCAGAAATGCGGAGAAGTTCACTTTAGCACTACAAAAGGTTTATTCTAAAATTATTTTGGTTCCAAAGAAATTGTGTGTTATGCCTAGTAAACTCAATTTACATTAATTAATACCACATACTACTAGCAAGTAATATATTTCATATTTATTTTATTCTGCTATTGACTTAGATTATTATTGGAGAAAGTTCATTAATTTATAATTATTATTTTTTTCTGATTAAAGGAAGTTGAGACTGAAAAAGAAAACAGTCGTAAAATGGAAAGTGAGCGAATCGGCACGATCAAACGTGCCCAAGAAATGGCCAAAGAGGAGACTCTAAATGAAGTGGCAGCAGTCCAAGAGGTGACCATTTTGAAAATTGATATTTTGTTCATATATACGTTTTATTTGTAATATTTAAAGTTGTATCTCTGTTATTCTATTTCAAATATTGTAAATTCCGAATGCTGGGGGAAAATGTATTAGCTAATTTAATAATTATAAACAAGTATATACAGAAATGTAATTTATTCACGTCATTAATGCATTTTTGATATTTCTTGATTTAGGCAGTAGAACGTGACCTGGGCAAACTAAGAGAACGTACCGAAGCTCAAACCAGCGAAATGGAACGCCTCTTGAAAGAGCGCTCGGTCCACCAATCTCGGGAACAGGACTTGCAGAGCACACTAGATCGTCTGGAGAAGACTTTGGTCAATGAGATCAATGAAGAGTGCACTAAGATGGCTCACATTTTGGGCGTCAATCCACGCAAGGTTAATCTCTCTCAGTAAGTTTATCGATCATAAAAACACAATCAAAAATAAAGTTTATGAAATAAGCAATATAAATTCGGTGATGGTTTCTTGTGTACCTATATGACAATAATAATGAATCTGATTATGATTTAACATTCAAGAATAAATTTTTATGAAACGAATTTGGTTCATTTTCGATTATCAAAATTTCAATTTGCCATATTTCCAAAGTCGGATTTAATTTTTCTATTTTTATTATATCGTGATTTGATAACTTTATTAAAAATAACAAATCATTTATAATGACTTACAAAAGAGAAAATCTCTTGAATCAATTCTAATTTGAAACGCATGGAAGTGCTATAAGATATCCTCTCGAAAAACTATATTTGATCAACTCGTTTCTATGTAATAGTCGTTTCTATACGTACTCTATGTAATTGCCATAAATACAACAAAGCTGAGGTCAGTTTCTCGGGATTTTCAGATATAACAATTTTCAGAAAGCTTTCTGTTTTTGGTAATGAAATGAAGAATTTGAAATCTATTGATTTTGCTGGAAATTCGATAAAGGCCAGCGAAATATCAAAAAATGGTAAAATTAAGCTATTTGGGGATTCTTGAAGATAATATAATACGATTTTTCTTTTTTTCTTTCTCCTACCATCTCTATTTCAATTGTGTGGAATTTATATTATGACCTGCATTTTTTTAAATGGTTAATATTAAATAATATGTTTTTATAAAAATATATATAATAAACTATTTATTTTAAATTTTTCTCTTTTTATCTGTATAGTTCTAAATAATCAATACTTCTCTGATCATTTTGAGAAAATAAATTCTCTGTAGTCTCCGTACATTTTGAGGAAAAAATCAATCCTATATAGCGTTGAACTGATTTATGTATTTTTAACAACAAACTAAATATTTATTTAATGTTCAAAATCATTGGCAGTTATTTTCAGTGTTTTTATTGAAAACTAAAACATCATTTACTTTTTTGCTTTTAAAATAAACTATTCCTCACTTTCCTAGTTTTCACTCCGATTCCCACCGTAGTGGTCGACCCCGCGATAGTGCCATCACAGCTGCTCTTGCCAACTTGGAGGCCTGTGGCGAAGAGATGCGAACCTTTGCAAAGGAGCTGCGAAGCCAGGTCGACGAGATGCAGGTCCATAAAGAGAGTGATCTTAAGTCCCTAAGGAAGCAGATGAGAACAGAAAAAACCGCTGAAGTCACTGAATTACGAGAAAAGATGATGAAGGTAAAATTGCCCTAATGATAATTAATAAAATTAGTTATATATCTTATTTTTGAAGATTTTTTGTACACAATTTCGGAAATTAATTATTATTCCGTTTTATTTAAATTTTAAACTATAAAAAAAATCAAATTTTTAGGATCATTTGACTGAAATCGACCGCTTGTCAAAAGCTCCTGACACTGAGATGACGTCACTATTACGTGAAAAAGAATCGGAGCTTCAAACTCTTCAGCGTGGTATGCAACGATGGAAAGAGGATACGGCAGAACGATTGGCCACCAAACTTCGAGAAGAGTTTAAAAAAGAGTTTGAAAAGTAAGACCTTGAAGGGACCACTATTTGATTAATTTATTTTGTTGTCAATAAAATGGATGAAGGGAATTCAAATTATATTAAGTATATTAAAGGTCTTAAGTATGCTTCTCTACTCAACTGTAAACGAAACAATTTAAATATTATAAAAGTTTTATTAATTGTAGTTCAAACGATTTAAAATATTTAAATAAAAATAACTCTTTTATTTTTTCTGTGTAAAATATAATAAGCTTGGTAAGTTAATTTTGGTTATTGAAATTGAAACAAATAATGGAGATTGCTAGAATTTCAATAGTGAGGTCAAATATAAATTGTTCAATACATATACAAATTGACAAGTTTGTAAAATGTAATTTCAAGAACCAATAAAATATTGATTAATAGCTTTATGCATTTGAAACAAAACATAGAGATGCAATTTGTATATATTAAAATGTTTAAAATGTTTTCATAATTGACATCCGACTGGAATTTTATCAATTCTTAAGACCTTAAAATGTTTTCAAAAATGTAATTAGTTATAAATATTATAAAAAAACTAAATTAATTTAAATCTGCGATTGTTTCGTCCTTATTAGATCACTCAAGCGATCCAGAGTGCACAGGTAAGATAATTCGTGAGGAAACCATTAGTATTAGTATCCCAAAGATAATTCAGATTGTCTTTAAACGTTTGTTTTCTATATCAATTATTATCTTCAAAATTTTATATATTTTGAAATTATAATACTTTCTCAGTTTCTACTCAGTTTTTTGCAACTTGTTTTGTATAGAAGATATTAAAACTATTGGAAATGACCAATTAAAAAGTAAATGTAATTATGATTTTTATCAAAAACCCAATTTGTTATCTAGTATATAAGAACATTTAGATAAATAGTTAATTTATAGTATTCTAATAGAACTATACCATAGTTTAAACTACTTTTTATTCTTTTTATACTTTTTAAAGGCTAATTTTATTAATAATTAGCCTTTGCGATTTGTATACCTTTACTAACTGTTTAAATAAATATATTGATAAAAGAATGAATCAAAAATGCATACATTTACATTTTATGATTTTAGTGTAAAAACAACTTTTCAAGGGTAGGTTAATATTTCTTCTGTTATACTAGGTATAGTATTGACTAATTCTAATGTTACTATAGCTATATTATTTTAGATACATAGTTACTAACAGCAAATTTAATTAAAATGTTTAACTAACACTAAAGATAACTAATGCAAAAATCTATTCTATTACTTTATTTGAAAAAGACGTCAAATAAATTTTATGAAATATTTCAATTGATAATTTTATATAAGAAAAAGTAAAACTTATAAGTTTATTCTTTTAAAATATTCCAAAACAAACAATTTATTGAATGCTTGATAAACGAAAGTTCTATCAGATGTTGTGTAATATATCAAAGTTATAAATAAACATTTATGAATGTGTTCTTATGTTATTTTATAAACTTTAAGAAATACGTAATCGTTTTGTTCACAAAGTTTTGTAAATTTTTAAAAATATATTAATATTAAAAAAAAATAAATCGAAATATGTTATGTTTCATATTATCTAATTTAACATGGTAAACAAAATGTACCGTTAAAACTACTAAATTAAAATTATTTGAATAAGTACTTAGATAGTTAGCACTTTATATATAGATTGTTAGTGAAATAATAGAAGCAAGTTTTGTAAACTTTATTTTAAATTACACGCATATATATATATATATATTTAATATTATTTAAATGATTTAAATGATTTATTTAATCTAAATTACAATGGATATATGTTCTGCCAACTATAACGTACAATTACAAAATCTTTCTCATCAATGTGAACAGAAAACTACGAGATCTCCGCCAGTCAATGCACGAAAAAGAAATGAACGCCAGCCGGTCCCAACGTGACGGTCCCTTGTCCAAAGCTGGTGGAAGTTTGCTGCCAGAAAAGGGTCCTACAGCAGCTATCGCTCAACTGCAAGAAAATGTTCGCAAACTGAGGGAGGAGAATATGCAGTTGAGGAGCGCCACGAATGCCGGAGTCTCTAGAGATGAAGCCCGAACTGTAAGAATAGTGTGTTACACGAGAACAGAACTTTTGAAATAATCACAGATGAATTCGTTTCATGATTTATTAATATGAATTTAATAGCGTTAACGTTTATAGTTTAACTTATTGGTTAAAATATACTTATAACAACATTTAAAATTGAATGTTTATAACTGATTTTAAAATGATTCTCTTGAATTCTGTCAATATAAAGTATATTGTGTCGTGTACAAATATCTACAATCTATTTTAACAATAAAACGTTATTTGTATGGAATTGTAGAAGTATATATAGGAAGTACTATTGTGATAAATCTTTCGTTCAAAGTCATCTTTTTTAATTTGATTAGTTTCACTATTTTATATAACATTTAATATTCATAATGCTTATATTAAATATTTATAAAGAAATAATAATACAAATCAGCAAACTGAACTTAACCTCCCATATAATCACATACAATTTCTATCATCAGAGTAAGGAGTTTTATATGGGATTATATGGGACATACGATTAAATGAAATTTTCAAATATTATTGAATGACTCTTTGAAATCGAATCCTTTCTGAGAGTTTTTCTGTTTAATATATACGTATTTAGAGAAATACAAGTAGAAAAAATGTGAAAATTTATGTGCGACACTTTTGTAGACCTTTTCCAAACCGTCTGGAAAGAATGATCTGAGTCGTAGACTGATGGAACAGCGAATTCTAGAAGCCGAAGCCAGAGCAGAAGAAGCTGAGAAGCGAGCTCATGAAAGCCACATGATAGCCAATCAACGAACAACTGAAGTAGTCCGGTTACAACAAATTGTCAACTCTCCAAATCAGGTGTGTTTCCTTCAGTAATTATTATATTTTCAACTTCAAATCTTTAGAAATTGAAAATAATTTTAAATTTAATATCATTCTTTTTCAGCCGAGCTCTTTACCCGGAAGCAGAACCGGAAGTCGAGCTGGAAGTGTCCCGGTTTAAACACTCTTCTCTATTTCCATTCCAGTATAAACTGTTCTTCTATCTTTTATTCTAGCCTCCTCAAATTACTTTCTTGCTTTTTCAATAAGTAATATCGGTCGTGTGCGGGACCTGTCTATTTCGAATCTTTCACACAAATCTAACAAAAGTATATATTATCTTGTCCGTCCGTAAAATAGAATACTTACTTTTTTAAGACAATTTTTTAGCTTTATTTACATACAATTTTATATTAACATTTATATTATATCTAGTATAATTATTGAATATATGTAGTATTTCATTATTGAATGTTGTGTTTAAACACTTTAACGCTATATTAAGGACCGTTTTAAATATATATTTTCATTTTGGTTATTAAAAAGAAACGTTATTTGTTTTATGATTATATTAGGCTTAATTTTATTATATTATTGTTTCAAAGGCATGTGCACTTTTGACTTTTTAGGTTAAATTATGTGTTATCTAGATATTTTTATAATTTCATCTGTTTCTGTCAATATCATTTCGTTATTGTTAAACGTTTGCTGTGATATTATGTTTTATTATTCTAAAGTATAGATTAAAGTTTTCGTCTATAATATACCCCTAATATATCATATTTTTATATAGGTATATAGACATACTTGATAATAGATTTTAGTTATGTTTTAACATTTTGTGATGTATTGTTTCAATTGTTGAAATATTTGTTAATGTGATAACACCCCCCTAAACAACTGTGCAGTGACCATATGCTTCAAGTTGCATAGATAACTAATAACTTGCTAAATTCCTTTTATTATTGTAATTCCTTTTTGTCAATAATTGTACCCTTCTTTCACTCAGATTACGTATTCAATATTCTTCGCTTTTATTTAATATTGATAACATACTTATATAGAAATGTATTTCTTTTTCATGATATAATATTTTCACTATGTAAAAGGAAAATTTTTCAATACTTAAAACACAAATATGTAGAATATTATACGTTAAAATTGATTTATTAGAAATTAAATTTAAAGGAATTTAAATTAGTGGGGGTAATACAGTTTATAAACGGAAATTAATACAATTATATACACTGTTTATACACTATACCCAAGTAGCTATACAAAGTAAAAAAAAACTAATCAATTTTTAACAATTCAGACAGTTTTATGTAAAATCTAAAACATGACACAATGTCATATAAAAGAAAACGTTTTAAATTATATTTAGGGTTGACTCGAAAAACTCCGTTTTTTATTTGAAAATGTTAATAATTTAATATGATAACACAAAAAAAAATTGTATATAATTGCCATTTTCCTTAATTATCTTTTCACATTATCTATTTCATGAAACATTATCTTATCTGTCGAAGACGGTAGGTAATTCTTTAACCGGGTAATTTTCTACTTCTTCTCAGAAAACATGCCGGTCACAAATAATTTAGATAGGGATTGTTCTAAACCATTATAGTTTTTATTAGTAAGATAGGTGCTAGTTTGTTTAATGCTAACTACATTGTCGTGTTGGCTGTTCTCCCATGACACAGATTGATGGTATTTACAGCATGTTGTATCATATTTTTTCATATATTTTAATAAAAAAAAGAATATTTTTGCGTCTACCCTATAACATGAAATACCATTAGGAACTTTAATTATTTATCTCATAACTTTTTTAATTTAATTTTTATTTAAATGCATTACATGTAAGTATATATATATACATGTAATACAATTCAATTTTCAAAGTGTTCCATGAAAATGTTATCGTTCATTTGTTGGAGTGTTTTCGTATATACCTCATGCTTTACTTGTAAAGGTTTTTTATTTACGCAAAATATAACACATTTAGAAAATAAAAGATATATGTATTCATTAAAACTTACCATAAAACTTCATCTGAAATGTAATACAAAAATGTTAATATTTCCAGCAATAACTTTGGGTTAATGTTTTCGTTTCAAATATTTTATTCTTTTAACTCACACTTTTTAATGAAGCATCGCAGAATCCAATAGGTTTTTATAAATTCTTTTGTTATATTGTTGAAGCCAACCCCACTGCAGTTGAGCGACTGTGAACATAATTGCTCAAACCCAAAAAATTTCATGTAAAAAACTACTTGCTCAGATCTGTTAGAACGATGCAGACTTCATTGTCGAATATTGAACACAGTACAGTGATGAATAATTCTAAATGGGATATTCTAGTATTGAGAATGTTATTGTTCACTCATAGAGTTGGATTATGTTGGAGTATGTAAACTATGTATTTTCTTTGCCTAACTACTTACAGAAAATAATATCAATTTAAGACAAAAATGGTAAAAATTTGGTTAGCTCAAAACCTAAAAAAAAATGAAAAGAAAAAAATATTCTTGGCTTAATTTAATTTAGTTAAATTTTATTTTTGTTTAATAACATGTTAATTTTAAAAATAATATTTTAATCTAGTGAAAGTATATTGCTATTCAGTGCTAATTCTATCAGAACTTATACATTACCGACCCATATAATCAAAACCTATGCATGTATTTTTCATTTTGGAAACCCAAATATTGTAGTGAATAATAAACTGCCTGTGTTTAAAATAATAACGTATGATTGTATTGTAATGATGAAAACATTAGAACTAAAAAATGTTTATATCCAATTTTCAAAGTTTTAACGTCGTTATTCTTTCTTTGAAGCACTTTAACACAAATAATTTCTAAATGAAAGTGAGCTTTCAATTGTCCATCAAGAAAACCATCGCGAAATCTAGCCCCTATGACTTTTTTCTCATCTCAAAGAAAAGGTCACCATCACTTTGTAATTGTGAATTTCTCTTGCTTATTGCGAAGGAAACGTGAATACAACAAAAATACATTAATAAAACGATCATATAATATATATATGTATTTATAGAAACAGAAGATATCATATAATTACATGCTCATGTAAATTATTATTATTATAGCAACTATTTTACCTTATTGGTGGCTTTGAAAGTGGTTCCATCTAAAGTAACCGAAAATTCTCCATAACGAGTATAATTGCAGAAAGATTATGTTCCATAGGCATAGGCAGAATGGAATTTTGGATCTAAATGATTAATTCCTTTAGAAAATGTGAAATCTTTTGTATAAACCTTTAGTGTCTGTAAACGGAGAAATTTTATTCGACGATAAAAAAATATGCACGTATGATTTGAGAAATCATAGGGTTACTATCGGTACATTATTCAGGTGCTATAACTCTAGAATAAAGTTATAGATCTTTCTTCATCTTATAGCTGCTAGGATAAGATGTGATGATTAAAATGAAAAATATTCAATTTGCGATAAAAATTAATCGAAAGCATCGCTTATTTAAGCAATAAAATAATTCTGCAACCGCTCAATTCGAGTATATTACTTAAGGTTGATTTTAATTTAATAATTTTTATAATCCCCACTTAGTAATAATTATTATAAATATTTGGTGGAATATATTTTCGCATTACAATGATTAAAAATATTGTAATTATGGCATTATGTGTACATGCATTAATTTTACTTAACTTAGAACCATGTTTGGCTATTTGTAAAAACATAAAAAAATAAAAAAATAACTAAAAATCCGAAAAAGATAAAAAATTAAAATGGGATATTTAAACCCATGAACGCCTATAACCATGACACATTAATTTCTACGTACAGACTTTTAAGCATCTATTATTCAAAGTTCTAAGAGATCTAAAATGAAAAATAATAGATATAAAGGTCAACTGTTAAAATAGAACTAATAGACAAAATTGTGAAATCGAGATTATCGATCTTCCAAATAACCAAAAAAATAATCCTAGGATATAGGTAGGAGGTATACTAGAAATTTAAACCATCGAACTTGACAAAATATTAATATAAATTATTTTAGTGCCAAATTTCATAGTGATTAATGTAAAAAATAGTAGATATCAATCAATAAATATCCATTTTTCACAAAATAATTAACAAAATAAACTTCGAAATAGTCAACATTTAAAAAATCAAGGTTTTTGATTGAAAGTTATACTGTTTTTCAATAAGATCTCTATGAAATTTGTCTCGATAATGTTTATGACCATGTTTATTTTGGTTGGTTC